>VNJV01018893.1:0-50881 GCA_008042635.1 Drosophila nikananu | reverse complement strand
ATGACAATGCGAGCTCTCACACATCGGCTCAAACTAGCGCCTTTTTGACCGGCCAAAACGTCGAATTGATGGGTCATCCGCCGTACAGCCCTGACTTGGCACCCAATGACTTCTTTTTATTCCCACACATCAAGAAAATAAGGCGTGGTCAACGATTTTCGTCGCCAGAAGATGCTGTTGAAGCATTCAAAAACCATGTTTTGGAGGTGTCTCAATCGGAGTGGAAAAAGTGCTTCGAAAATTGGTTTAAGCGCATGCAAAAGTGTATAAATCTTGATGGATAATATTTTGAAAAACAATAAAACCATTATCGTTGATAAATGTTAGTATTTTCATTATTAGGCCAGAAATATATATAGCGGCCCTCGTACACTTAAAAAAAAGCTTAGCCCACAAAAAATCTGGGGTCTACCAAAAGTACCAAAAAATGTAGGCAACCCCACCATATGATGCGACGCCTGGGAGATTCCGAGGAGACCCAGAGCCAGCATCTGGTTACCGAAGGGACCACGAAAGGGGGATCGCCAGTTTGAGGGCTCAGAACCCAGATGTCCATATAGAGAACTGGACCATCCTCAAGGCGGAAAGAGAGATGAAGTCGAGCCAGCCGTTCTTCTCTTCATCAACCAACGCTGCCTGCAGCTCGAAGCTAACGACTACAAGGTCCGGTATGGAATACGAATGGCCAAGATCAAGGACGGCTGGCTCATGGAGCCGGGCCGTGCACTTGAGCCAAAGGAGGCTCCTTGTGATGCTGCGTGGGTCAGATCCCCCGTCCGCTGCAGGTTCTCATGGGTCGATGACCAATCCTAAGTGAGAGAGGACCAACCCGATCCTTGGATGAAATGGGTTATCTGCAGTAGCGCTTCGCTGATCGGCGTGCCCAGATCATTCTAGCGTGGCGGCAATAGACTAGGTTTTCCCATTTCCTGTCCTTGAGGAGATGGAAGTACTCCCTACAAAGTAGTCTGCGAGTGGCCATGGGCATGTCAACTAGCTCCCTCTCCGGCTGTAGAGGGGAGGTTGTACCCTGCCGGGCCAGCTCGTCGGCAGCTCAGTTACTCTCAATGTCCCTATGACCTGGGACCCATATGAGGTGGAGGTCGTACTGCTTCGCCATCTCGTGAAGAGATCTGCGGCAGGCGTTGATGGTCTTTGAGTTTGAAGAGATAGCTTCCAGTGCCTTTAGGGTAGCCTGACTATCCGAGAATATGCAAATGGGAGTTCTGACAGTGGTTGGGGGAGCTGATCAAGGGCTTCTTTGATGGCGTAAACTTCCGCCTGAAAGACGCTACAATGGTCGGGTAGCCTAAAAGAGAATGTGAAGGGACCCTAGAGGTCCTATGTTCAATTCCGTTCTATCGGGGATGGAAGCCTGGAAGGGTGTGATAGGGTGTTCAGCAGGGCCACAATAGTCCCCTCAGTAAGGTGTGGAGCAGAGCCGAGGTTCGTGTGCCCGAAACTCGATATTCTCCACAGGCCCGCGCCCTTCAGCCTTAGTGCCGAGAGTGACGCGGTCATCTTTCCCATTATTTCAACTGGGAGGATGTCCAGAATAACGTCCATGGTGTCTTCCAGGGTCGTGCGCAGACCGCCTGTCATACAGATCTCAGCCATCCGTTTGATTTTTCTTAACTTGCCCAGGCAGGTGGAGCGCTTTAGAGCTGGCCACCAGATTGCCACTCCGTAGAGGAGTATCGGGCGGATGATAGCCGTGTAAAGGCAACGGACTATTTTTGGGGTCATTCCCCATTTTAGCCCGATAGCCTTGCGGCCGGTGTAGAGCGCGATTTTGGCCTAGGATAAAGCCTAGATAATTGGCCTGATTTTTAAGGGAGAGAGGTACCCCGCACAGCTTAGGGGGTACCATTTTGTATTTCCTTCTAAAGAGGACCATTTCGGTCTTGGCTGAGTTTACTTCCAGTGCGCACCTAGCAGTCCAGTCCGCCAGAAATCGAAGGCTGTCGCTCATCCTGTCACAGAGGGTTTGCGGTCATTTTTCATCACTGTGTGTTGATCAATCCCCAGCTTAGTCAATGCCGTCGTGATTGAGCCTAGAGGGATTTTCTTATGATAGCGCCCTCTATATCCAAGAAGGATCTATTTTAAGGAAATAATAGGAATAGAGTTAACATTTCATTTAAATTTATTGTTATGTAAAATAATAAAAAGGTGACGGAGTCCGTGTCCCCGCACGCGATAACCTTCACTCAGCCTTGGTGCCATCCGCATCTTCGCATCGGGGAAGTGCACCTCCCGATTCCAAACGCTCCTCCACCAACCTGTTGTGCAGCTCACCAACGCCATTGGTCCCTGGGGATGTGTCCGCACTGGAGCCCTCATCCACCACTCCAATCAGGATCTTACCCTTGGTCAACTCGGCGAAGGACCGCTGCGGCTGCACCCTGGAACGTTTGGTCTGCTACGCTTGCACCTCCGTTGAGCGCTGATGCTTGGCAGCGCCTCTGCCCTCGACAGCGTTGGTAACTTGGGCCTTTTCACGCTATAAGTCCGGCAGGACACCTCTAGCCCATCTTATGAGACCCGCTTGCTCCGAGTCACCCATAAATGGCCGGGTTGGCTCGCGCGAGTATAAAAGCAGCTGCTGCTGCTGAGCCGGGCTTCCTGGATTTGGGTTGCCTCTGGAGCCGCCTACGGTAACGTCGAAGGACTTGCCTCGATCGCGCCGCTCGGCGGTCCCATCGGTTCAGGCGCTCTGAAGAGCTCTCCTCCTCCACCTTGCACACACGACCTCTAAGCGTCTTCGAGGTAGAATGCGATGATGTCGCCTGGTCGCAAAGCCCTCATTTCCTGCGTGGTGAGTGTAAGGCCCCCCAAATGGTCCAACCTCAACCGACGGATAGCTGGGCACTCCTCAAGTAGGTGTTCCGGAGTCTCGTTATCTCCAGAGAAAGTCTGCAAAGACTTTCCTCCCCTATCTCAAGATTGTGCAGATGCTTGCGCAGTCTGCAGTGCATGGTCAGGAAACCCGTGACTATACGGAGAGATCCTTTGCTCAACTCCAAACAGTCCTTGGTCCTCTTCTTATTGTAGCTACTTAGCAGACGTTTACTCTGCCTTTCCCCTTGCGACGACCGCCAGAAGTCATCGCAGGCAGTCATGAGATATACACGACTGCTCTGGCAGATGGCTCCTGGGCCTAGTCCACAGAAGGGCTCCGGACCATAGAAGGGCGTACTCCCCCCTTTCTCCCCATTATGTGGGCCACTTCATTGCCGGGGATCCCCGCATGCCCTGGTTCCCAGTAAATGGTTATTTTATTGTTCACATCCAACTCATTGAGTGTTCTATACATAATAGTACTAGTACTACTAGTATCATACTAGTCAGGAAACAATCCAATGTGCACTGAGTGCTTTTATTGCGAAGCACATCTCTCTATCGCGTGTACGTCCGCTTGAAAGATACTGGCGAATTTCCCAAGATATTTGATATGGTGCAGTGCCTGAAGGGGAGGGGCAGCTCTGGAGGTTGGGGTTTTACCAACGAATGCAAATTTGGCCAAATGCACATTGCACGGCCAGCTAATGGCGGCCAATGTCGGCGACGTCATAGTGACTGGCCAATAGAGGGGACAGTGGAATAATATATATAATATATATTTATTTGAAGGGGTTAAGAAATTAATTATTTATGATTTTTTTATTTACATTTTTAAGCAGCCTTAATATTTTTTGGAGAATCAGAGAAATATCTCTTAAGATAATACGTGTTAGGAAATGTTAAATAAAATATATCACAAACTCTAAAAGAATTTTATTAGAAAATTGCAAGCATTTTTTTGTCATTTGTATTTCCATATACTTTAAACATTTTCATTATTTTGTATCCTTTGCATTTAAATACTCTTTTAAAATTGTAATAATTATGTTTTTAATAAAATTAATAATTAGTTAATAGTTGAAAAACGATTACTAATTACTACAGTAATAGGAAACAATAAATTCAAATTGCCTAACACTTACTTTAATAGTTGATTATCTCTGTATATTGTTATTAATTCTTAATATTAATATTAATTATTAACCTTGAAGCGAAACAAATAATAAACAGCTAAGGATATTTGAGTCGGGGTCCGCAGACACCGCACCCGCACCATCCTCTGTTAGTGAGCCGTCAGTGTAGCACCTAATAGAATGTGGTTTCACATCCTAGGTGGTGGACATGTTGGTCCACTCCGACTTGTTGCTAAACTCCGTTTTGAAGAGCTTATCAAAGCTAAACTTCGCCAATTGAACATCCTGCGGATATTCTATAACAGGTCAGTTGCAGTCGCAGCCGAGTCAGCTGGTCATGCCCCTTCTATCCTTGTAGTAGATCTGCGCGCACTGTGCTTGATATAGAAGTGCAGTGGTGGAAGCCCGAGCAGCACATCCAGATCAGTAGATGGGCAATTGCGCACAGTGCCCGTGTTGCACGTGCAGGCAATTCTTTGGAGATTGACCAGTTGCCTTCTCGTGACATCAAGGTCAGCGCAATTTGCCCAGACCGCAGCCCCGTAACTGACTATGGGGCTCACCATAGCAACGTACATCCACAGTAGAATCTTTGGAGACACTCCCCAATTTTTCCCTGCAAGGGATTTACAGAATCATTAAGGCCATTGTGGCTTTGAGAACGGCATGTTCCACATGTTGTCTCCACAGTAGTCGCTTGTCCTGGATAACTCCCAGATATTTGACTTCAGTGGAGATCGGTATTACTGAGCTCCCAATGGATATTGGCCGTATGGATTTCATCTTGTAGCGATTGGTAAAGGCGACAATCCTGATCCTGTCGCACAATGTGCTCTTAAATAACCTTTACAGATTATCATCGACATAACCTTGACATTCGGACCCATTTTCTGTAAGTTTAACTAGCAGCTTATCCACCACGAGGCTCCAGAGTAGTGGTGATAAGACACCACCCTGCGGCAGCCTCTAGTGGTTTGAGCTCTAAGTGTCACTTCGAATTCACATTTTAGTTCCGCAGCAGTCACTGCAGCCATCCTTGTTTATGTCTTGTATAAGTCACAGCTGTTTGATCAGCTGTTATCTGATGGGGGATGGAGATGAAGCTCTGTGGGAATCTGAGTGTTTCACAGGGATTGACTATGTGGGAAAACACTGTTCACGCCAAAAGGGAGCTTATTATTCGGAGGGCGTGTGATCCCGTACACTCGCTCTCTCTCCCTCCTACACTGGAGCTGGGAAAAAATAGATGTTTGTGAGTCTTTTCACGAAAACCATCGATTAATAATCGATGTTTAACAAAAACAAAACAACGATTTGTTTAAGTCATTATTTTTATTTGAGATCATTTAAGAAATGTTTCTTATTAAGAAAAGTGTGTTTGTTTACAAGTGTAGCCTTAGGTCCTGCGATCGCTAATTATTTGTCTAGCCTTGCTGAATGTGTCCACGGACTCGCACGATGTAGCTGACACAGAAAGATACTGCCTTGCTAGAAGCTCTCCCTCTTCTACAGCCAACACCGCCAATTACTTATATTCCAAAAAAAAGTACATATAAACTCTTAATTATTTAAGTTAGAAATTTACCAAATCGCACCTTTTTGCTCGCTTTGCTGTAGAGAAGTGAGAAACATAGAATGTTTGCCAATTGAACATCGATGTTGACATGTTTTTGGAAACATCGATAGTATCGAATAAACATCGATGTTTGTTCCAGCACTATCCTCCACTGCACTTTCGTGAATAGAGCTTCTAATCCGTTCTTTCCAAGCTAGCATTAAGTCTTCTTGTACTAGTATTAATTTCCCATCGATCCAATAAAGACCTATAAAGCACGTCGCGTAATACCCCGAAGTTTCTTTCGTGTTTTTATGGTACTTATCAAGTGCACCTTTAGTTAAAGCCATCCCCCTCCGAACAAATACATTTTTTATTTATTGATAAATACTTTTTTCAGAATTTGACTTATACAAAAAACGGTTCATACAATTTTTATATATTTTTTTTAACAGATATTGCAACTTCAAATGAATGACCACCGATACCACTATATGTTTACAACCTTTGTAAGTACTATTTTTATAAATATGTATGTTTCATTTTATATCCAATATATCGAAAAGTTTTATGTTCCTAATAACTTTTATTACGCAGCCGCTTAAAATCGCAGCATCTAATAATGAGAAGATCCATGCAAATCTGCATACGAAAAAAAATCAAACACAAAAAAAACTATTTAAAATTTGTGATATGCTGCTATTCGAGTAATGTTTGTAAATTCGGAAAAAAGATTATCCCTGGAAAACTTGAGATTTATTATGCTTTGAAAAGTTTTAAAACAAGCCGTTTTTGATACTTCGATCGCGATTTTCTCAAACTTTGTACGTGATGAAAACTTACTGTTTTCGAACTAATAATGTACAGACCAACTTCTTTCAGAGTCAGCAGCATTTAGTCTCCTTAGTTTCTTTTTGTCAACGAGCGTATTAGAGTAATGAACCGAGAAAACTTTCCCGTAAATCTAGCGCAGAATGCTCTGTCGTTTTGGTCGGTAGAAGGACTTTTCTATTATATTATAGTTTCAAACATTTTCGATTATAATGATCTAAGTGACCTAAGAAATTAATGATTCTCTCATAGCCATTTTCAAGTGGGACGTCAATATGTTTTTTTTTTAAACAAATACACAGCTGCTTAACGATGTGTACAGAGCAATTGGAAGATAAAATGGAAATAACAGCTCATACAGCATACATATTAAGAGAATAAATAGCATACATAACATTTTATATTTATAATATCGGAGCTGAGTTCCGTTTTGATCCACATCCCCGATTGGTCGTAATCAGCGCTGTCTTATCAGACCAGCTAGGATTTCAGTCAGTGACTGTCTTTCCACTTCTCTTAGTGGATATATTTCTCGTTTCCCATGATGATGTCGTTGTGACTGGGTATCCAAGCTATCCCGTTTATACATTTAGGAACACTACACTACTGTACAGATCTGTGAAGCTAGAAATGATCCGTATGTTATACAGTTTGCAATGAGTGCCTTTAATATGTCATCCAGCAGAGGAGGCAAAATTTCCTGTGTGCCGATGTGCCCGTTTCACAAAACCTTGTGCAAAGCGTTCGACTCGGCTCGGCTGTCATCCTTCTGCTAGTTAGCATTGCGCCGATCCATGCTCTGATGCGTGGATCTGCCTCTACAGTACGCATAATGTATTTTCTGGTCTCTTTTCCACTCAGTATCAGTATCTTTTCCAGCGTTTTCAACAACAAATAAGCGCATGCTTATCGGCCTGTAATCCTTAGCTTGGATGTGTCCCCTTTTCCCCGGTTTTGGTATGATGACTTCTCTTGCATCCTTCCATGGACGTGGTCTATGTGCAGTTTTTATGCATGATCTAAAGATTACCTGCAACCATTTACTCATGCATTTTTTTTTTCGTCTGAAGCATTGCTGGAATGATTTCGTCCAAACCAGAACTTTTGTACTTGTTGAAGCAGTCTACAGCCCTATGTGTTGTTTCCACAGTCTGCCCTCTGGCTTTCCGTTTTGATACCCTTGCAGGGTATTATAATTTTAGTCAGAAGTTTGCAACGCAGTGAAGGAGACATCTCCGACCCTATAAAGTATATATATTCTTGATCAGCATCAACAGCCGAGTCGATCTAGCCATGTCCGTCTGTCTGTCTGTCTGTCCGTCCGTTTCTACGCAAACTAGTCCCTCAGTTTTAAAGCTATCTGGATGAAACTTTGCAGATATGCTCCTATATGCTCTCACTGCTATATATGTCGGAACGAGCCGGATCGGCCCACTATATCATACAGCTATATATGTAGGAAAGATCGGTAAATTTTAATGAAAAAAATTATAACTTAGCCAATTTTTACAATATTTGAATAAAATTTGAGATATGGCCATTTTGTATTATTCTTGAATTTCGGTTTTAATTTGATCAAAATCTGACAACTATATCATATAGCTGTCATAGGACCGATCAGAAAATTTTGATGAAAAAGTCTAACTAAGCCAATTGTTCACATATTTTCATAAAATTTGAGACATAGACATGTTGTATTATTCCAGAATTTCGGTTTCAATTTTATTCAAATCGGACCACTATATCATATAGCAGCCATTGGAAAATATATATAAATTCATTAAATTCGTTCGCAACATTTTTCGCTAGCAACATTTCTCGTTCGCAACATTTTTCTTTCGCAACATTTACCTTATGTCAGTACCCAAGAAAACGAAAAAGTCAGAAGTTTTTTCTTCTTCTTCTTACTTACTGCAAGGGTATTTAAACTTCGACATGCCGAAGTTAGCTTCCTTTCTTGTTCCTGGTTCCTTTTCCTGGGTTCCTGATAAGTGTTTATTTAGCTGGATCACATTCTTGCTTGTATTTTAGCTAACCTAGACCGGGTCTTTGATTCCTTCCAGCAATTCGCAATAACTGCTCCAGTGCTTAGTGCTGTTTTGTATTGTTTACGTAGCTCAGTGTATGGTCGTCAGGCTGTCCTAACCTCTTTCCTGGGGACGCAAAGCTCTTTGTTCCCCCACTGTGGATATATCTTCTTGGAGTAAATAAGTCTGCATGGCTCCTTGTTCGCGTTTTTTTAAATTTCATTATGTCCCCGAAGACCTTGTCGTATTAATCGGGTTGTTTTTACCTTTTAATTGTAAAATCTTTCTTACTTGTTGCAGTCTGTATTGCGCCGATTGCCATCATTGCCGCATCGCATATGGGCATCGAAATTTCTAATTAGGTCAAAAGAGAGTGTTGTGTCGCCACCCTCCATTTTTCTTCCTTAAAATTCTTGTTATCCATTTGAAGAGTTATGTCTAGGACCTCTTCCCAGCCTTGGAATTCTTGAAATATAATACTATCGAATAAGACTCAACCTTCTCGATTGTTTCCTTACCGACTCACAGTATCGCCCTGCCGCTGCCGGTTCGTCATAGGCCACGAGTGTTGAGGCTAAGCTGCTAAACTTTTGATATAAAAGATCGTTAAATTTGTTTTTGGTGATTATGCTCGCCCTCCGGCAACCTGTCGAGTTGTGTCTCGTAATGTTTTCTTTAACGGCCCGTCCCTGGTCCTTGGCTCTTGTGTGCGCTACGCTTTAGGTTCATCTGCACGACGGTCGGCATTATTGGGGGTGTTTCCGTCAATGTCGACGAACAGCTTATCGACTTCGTCTCAAGAACGTCGTCGGGTCAGGGGTACAGTTTGGAGGACTGAGGGTGGTGTCTATCATACTGATGTTCACATATGAGTCGACCTGATTCACCAGTAAAACCATGGAATACACATCAGCAAAGACCATGCTAGCTTTGCTTTGATGCACACTTACAATATATATTCTTATATACTTAAATAGAAAATAAAACATTTAGTTGTTTTTCTTTACAGGATTTGGAGACGTATGATTTGGAGGATTTTCGGTACAACAGCGTTAATATAACAGCATTTCGTTTGGTCGATGTAAATAGTAAGCGTTATCTTGAAGTAATTGACCAAATGCAAAAAATACAACACAATGGTTTAGAAAATATTAATGGAAAACCATATATAAAGGTATTTATAATTATTTATAGTAGTCTCTTATAAAAATTTTGCACACGATTTTTAGACAGAGTCTGCATTGATGTTTGATTCCGTGTATGCGTTTGCGTCAGGCTTACATTTCTTAAATTTGGATGATCGTCGTCCCAATTTTGGAATACAAAATCTTTCCTGCACCTCCGATCATATATGGAATAATGGAATTTCATTATATAATCATATTAATAGTGTAAGTAGCATACTTATTCCTTATTCAATTGTTTCATATATTTTATCTATATATATATATTAAAACGGTTTATACTTTGGGGTTCTCTTGCTCTCAATCTCAGAACTGTTGAACCGATTTGGATGAAATATTTTTTAATTGTTTGAAGTTGGCAGGGTCCTGGGTCACATTGGTTCCCAAGCGAATAAATAGTAATATCCTCAGAAAATTTTAATAGCGCATTTGTCTTGTTAGTTAAATAAGCTAAATGCGCTAATGAAAATAATAGGAAGACTATCTGCGAAGTTTTAATCAGACTGAGAGACCGGACGAACAGACGAACATGATTAGATCGGCACTGCTGTTGATGTTTATAATCATCAATATATAGTTGGCTCCTGTTTAATTAAATTTATTCGTTAATTTTGGACACCCGAAATAGATTATATCGACACCGATGTTCTGCTTTCTTGAAAGTTTAGCTTGTGTCCAAGCACCAGCCTAACAGAATTACATCTTCTTGCGACCAACAATGCGTTAAAAATTGGTGTGCGGCTTGAAGACTTGAATTCCTTGGAACTTCTTCTCGATGTCTGCACATAAGACATATAGATGCTTCCGCAAAGAAGCTCGCATTGATTCGGCGGCCCAAGTCTAGTCAGACTGTCCAATTTGATTACAGCGTGTTGCGGCGATTAGAAGCCAGTGTTTGGGGACTCTTCAATGTCCATGTTTCAAGTAGTCGTCCAGGGAAAATATGTACTGCTGTGTCAAATCGTTGGCAATGCGTCAGGCTGGAATTGCAAGCAACTAATCCAGTAAACATATCCGAAAAATGTTTCCAGTCCTCGCAGTTTCCGTCTGGAAACCGGCTTCCGATTGAAAGGCATACAGCTCATCCGACAGCC
Organism: Drosophila nikananu; assembly: GCA_008042635.1. Lineage (NCBI taxonomy): Eukaryota > Metazoa > Arthropoda > Insecta > Diptera > Drosophilidae > Drosophila > Drosophila nikananu. The sequence continues at coordinate 40,213 of VNJV01018893.1, read as the reverse complement.
GCACAAACCACAAACCAAGAGAAGATTCAAGAGAAGGGAGGTAGCCGCGACCCCCCCGGATACCCCCGGAACCAAATTTTTTAAATCCGTCTTTGTTCCACTAGTCCAAAACTGTATTTAACATATCTTTGAAACCTAAACAAAAAACCCATGTTTGCATCAACGACTAACTTACAAACCAAACAAATCTAATTATAGCTATAATAACATTCATTTATTTCAGGCAATAACAGACGGCTTGACTGGTAATATACATTTTGAGGAAGGTCGTCGAAGTAAATTTAAGCTTGACATCCTGAAATTGAAACAAGAAAGAATCCAAAAGGTTGGATATTGGCAACCGGATGCTGGTGTGAACATTTCTGATCCAACTGCATTTTATGATTCGAATATTGCCAACATTACCTTGGTGGTTATGACGAGAGAGGTTTGTGTAGCTAAATATTTATTTCATTTGATAAAAAAGCATGAAAGCACGCTTATATCGACACAGCAAAGTTAGTATAGCTTTGCTGCTAACAATTGGATCGGCGTGCCGAAATTAACTTCATTTCTTGTTTGTTATACTATTTGGATTGATGATCCTAAATTAATTATATCGTGTACCATTTTTAGGAACGGCCATATGTAATGGTTAAAGAGGATACAAATTTAACGGGAAATATACGCTTTGAGGGATTTTGTATTGATCTCTTGAAAGCGATCGCCCAACAAGTTGGATTTCAATACAAAATCGAATTGGTTCCCGATAATATGTACGGAGTTTACATACCAGAAACGAATTCCTGGAACGGCATTGTCCAAGAGTTAATGGAAAGGGCAAGTAATTGCTGTTATATTCGTACATAATGCGATTATGATACAGTTTAGGCAATTAAAGTTTACGTCGAAGTGGTTCTGGCTACAAAACATTGAGTAAAATGTATATTTTTGTATGTTAGTATTAGAAGGTTAGATTAAAATCAAAAAAGTGTCGAATTAAATGAAAGCAAACAGTATCATAACCGTATAAAAAAAAATATATATATACAAATTTATAAATACTTGTCTTTTTTACAGCGTGCAGATCTTGCTGTGGCATCAATGACCATAAACTATGCCCGGGAGAGTGTTATTGATTTTACAAAACCCTTTATGAACTTGGGTATTGGTATTTTATTTAAGGTAAAACTTATTAGTTAGTATTCAGGTATAACATCACAATTTGGCTCTAAAACATGCATATATTAAATAAATTTACTGTTTTAGAGGCAGAGGGAGTAACCTATAAAGAGGACTAATTTACGAAAAACAATTGCTCAAGACCAAACAAGTGTCTCTCTATAGAAATTCCCTTTGCTGTAGATACTAGATAATTGCAATATCAGTAAATCGTAGAATAAAAATTCAATATAGGTGCCGACAAGTCAGCCCACACGACTGTTCTCCTTTATGAACCCATTGGCAATCGAGATATGGCTTTATGTGCTAGCTGCTTATATATTAGTATCCTTCGCTCTCTTTGTGATGGCACGCTTTTCGCCATACGAATGGAAAAATCCTCATCCCTGCTTCAAGGAAACGGATATAGTGGAGAATCAGTTTTCCATATCGAACAGTTTTTGGTTTATAACGGGAACGTTTCTACGCCAAGGATCGGGTCTTAATCCAAAGGTATACAATAAATGCTAGACCTTTTTTGCATTACTTAGATTTATATATATGTATACACCATGGGTTATTTTTTAATTTACAAAATTAGCAAATAATATATTGTAAGGCAAGATCACAGATTATTTTTCACACTGCCTCAATATACATTTACATATATATCGATTTATAGTATTATTATTATATTATTTCAGATTTCAGATCGAGCGCAGACAAAGTTTTTCTCATTCATGAATCCACTTGCCATAGACATATGGTTTTATATAGCATTCGGATACATATTTGTATCGATCTGCATTTGGATAGTAGCTCGACTTTCACCGATTGAGTGGGTTAATTCGAAGCCCCCATGCTCCAGGGCTTGTGAACATATTCTGCGTGAAATTAAAAAAGAAACCAATTACTTTGATGACGAACAGTTGGAAATGGCCGAGAGAAAAAGGATGTTCGAAAATACAGAGTTATATTTAAATTCAGATAACAAATTGCATGATCATCAAGAAGAGAAAGTTGATGATAATGTTGATGAATATGATGCTTCGGATGATGATAATACTGTGGAGCTAGTCCGAATACAAAACAATTTCACTTTGAAGAATAGTTTTTGGTTTGCAATTGGAGCTCTTATGCAACAAGGTTCTGACCTGTATCCTAGGGTAGGATCAACAATATATTCTACATTGAATCGCCTAAAACACCAATCAATTCTTAAGAACAAATATAACATTTTTAAATTGTAGTCAGGTGTAACCATATTTTTTTATATGCACCTAGTGGACGAAAACGTTCTAAGAGATATTGCAAACGAAAGTTACGAAAAACTTGTAACGAATAAAAACAACACCGAACTATTGCTGATTTTTCTACGCTCTTATATAAATTGATTAAATGATATAAAAGTTATATGATAATTTAATATTTTACTATTAATTTTTAAAACATTATTTCAAAATGGTATAAAACAAGCATAAATTAGGCTTTTTTGATGACATTAATAAAATATTAGCAATACTTCCATTCATTTTAATTAACTAAAAATATAGGACAGAATTTGAATAGCTTTTAATAGTTTTAATATCGTATTTTTGTCCACGTGGTTATTATACCCTTGCAGGGTATTATAATATTAGTCACCGCAGTGAAGGAGACATTTCCGAACCTATAAAGTATCTATATTCTTGATCAGAATCAACAGCCGAGTCGAGTCCGAGTCCGTCTATCCGTCCGTCAGTCTCTTTCGACGCAAACTAGTCCCTCAGATTTGAAGTTATCTGAATGAAACTTTGCAAGGGGCCGTATCGGCCGACTATATCATATAGCTGCCAGAACATTTTCAGGAACAAATTATAGCTTAGTCAGTTTTTAACATATTTTCAAAAAGGTTAAGCCATTACCATTTTGTATCACTCTAGAATTTCGGTTTTAATTTTGTCAATAACGGATGAGTACGGATACGATAAATGTAGTTTAATAGGTAAACATTAAAACCGAATATTTTCGTATACATAAATGCTTTACTTCGGTGGATTTATGGTGATCCAATTGTAAGCTGCAAGGGTATACAAACTTCGACGGGCCGAAGTTCTTGTTTTATTATTTTCACATTTTATTTTGATTTTACTATATTACAATTTTTTATTTATTCCAATTAAACATAAACATATTTTTTAACCAAGCACACTGGTTTCCCCGGTATACAAAAACTGGCCATGAGCACTGTTTGATTACACGTAATCAAATGTTTTGTTTTTAACTAATGAAAAGTTAAAAGTTAACGGAATTATTCATTTCTTTTTTAGGCAACTTCAACGCGAATTGTCGGTGGCTGTTGGTTCTTTTTTTGTCTAATAATCATATCCTCATACACTGCCAACCTAGCTGCTTTTCTAACAGTTGAACGGATGATTTCACCCATAGAAAGCGCATCTGATCTGGCAGAACAAACAGAAATATCTTATGGAACGTTGGAGGGTGGATCAACAATGACATTTTTTAGGGTAAATATTCATATGCAAGTACAAGTCTACGAGCTTCAGTACTATATAATCGAAGAAACCCATAAATGTTATGGGTGGGGTGTTCTTTAGTTTCTGGTTGTTAATGAGTTGGATACTTTTTGAGGAAAATTCATTTTTGTTTGCAGCTTTAAGATCTCAACTTTCTTTGACGGCATCTCGAAAAATATTTTATGGATCTATATAATTTTTGTTTAATTTTTAAAATGTTGTGCAAACGTGCACTTTTAAACATTGTTTCAGGATAAATGTGGTTGTGAATGACTTGAGAACTTTTGTAGTTGGGGATATGGCGCTATCGTCTGATTTATCTCACCACACTAGGAGGTGTTTTTATTTTTTAGGATTCGAAAATCGGTATTTACCAAAAGATGTGGCGTTATATGGAAAATCGAAAGGCAGCTGTATTTGTTAAAACCTACGAAGACGGCATAACACGTGTAATGGAAGGCAGCTATGCATTTCTAATGGAATCTACGATGCTGGACTATGCTGTACAACGGGATTGTAATCTTACGCAAATCGGAGGCTTGTTGGATTCCAAGGGTTATGGTATAGCCACACCAAAAGGCTCTCCTTGGCGAGATAAAATTTCTCTGGCCATTTTGGAGTTACAGGAAAAAGGTATAATTCAGATATTATACGATAAATGGTGGAAGAATACTGGCGATGTGTGCAACCGAGATGACAAGAGCAAGGAGTCAAAAGCAAACGCCCTTGGTGTCGAAAATATTGGTTAGTTCCAGTTGCTAATATGATGTTACTAAAATACGTACATACATATATACAAATATGAATCTTTCCCACATTTTAGGAGGCGTATTCGTAGTTCTTCTTTGTGGTCTTGCCCTGGCAGTTGTCGTTGCCATTTTCGAGTTCTGTTGGAATTCCAGAAAAAACTTGAATACAGAAAATCAATCGTTGTGCTCGGAAATGGCGCAAGAGCTGAGGTTCGCCATACACTGCCATGGATCAAAGTCGAAGCATAGGCCAAGGAAAAGGAATTGTCTGAAATGCTCGGCCGGAACCACCTATGTTCCGAGTACTATGAGCAGTACTCCGAATGCCGGGGGCGTCCACTATAATTATTTTAATTAATTTTCGAATCTTAATGACAGACAAAAGTATATATAATACATATATTTTTTATTTCTACATTTGAATAAAATTGTATTTTATGTAGATAACTATTATTAACCATTAGAAAAATAAATTTTTAAAAATTAATTAAAATAAATTTAAATGTTGTGTTCAATGCTTTTCGGTATACGAGTAGAGGCGGAGATACATACATCGATAGGGTTTGGTGACCATCAATGGGTTTTAAACTCCACCCTAAAACCTATAAAAATTATTGAAATTGATTTATTATACCCTGGCAAGGTAATATCGTGGCATTTTAGTGAATTTCTGTTTTGAATCTATATAAATAAAGCTTTGGAAATAGTCTTCTTTATATACTTAAAACAAGTATGAAAGCTACAGTCGTTCGTGAACGACTGTTATATACCATGAACCAAAATATATCGCCGCTCGAATTAGCTCCCGATTATAAATAAAATCGGTAACCAGGGAACACCACGTGGAGGAAAATGCAATTGCAAAGGGGTCAAAAAGAGACCTACGACTCGACTTGAGTTGATTAAATATTTCTAAAATAAGAGTTATCTAAACATCTCTCATCCTTCTTACGCTTCTCCTTTGTCATGTCTTTGACAACGATAAACAAAAGTCAGCTGATCGTGACTTTTGCCTATTAGAGAAATGTAAACAAACTCGCTCTTTGCAAAACCACCACCATCTCATGCACTTGCGTGTGCAAGACAGAGACAGAGATAACCCCTCCTCTCTTTTTTGCGCACGGGAGTTAGTTTCTTGCGCTCATCAGTTTTGTTGTTGTTTTTTGGGATGCACCTGTTGCTAGCTGCCAAATAGATAGCACACTGATAAGTAAATAACTTTTGTGTTTTTCACCCGATCTTTACCAGATTTTCGGTATTGATACATGTTCTACATATGCATGCCTATTCACAAAAAGAAAGATATATGGTAATATTTGCGGCTGCAAAACGTTTTTATTGATTTGCGGGGGAGTGGGAGGGAAATTTTTAAATCTGAAACAAACTTGATCTGCGTGCAAAACATTCCGACCTACATACCGAATTTGGTGGCTCTAGCTCTTATAGTTGCTGAGCTCTCGGCGTTTACACAGACGGACAGACAGACATGGCTAGATCGACTTGGCTGTTGATGCTGATCAAGAATATATATACTTTATGGGGTCGGAAATGCTTCCTTCTGCCTGTTACATACATTTGCACGAAATTAATATATGTACCTTTGTACCTACGGTACATGGTATAAAAATAGTATATACATAAGTCAGAACGCTCTTCTACTCTATAAAGCTCAGCTGACAACACTAAAGTTGAAAAAAAACAAGGAAAATTTCTTTTAGGCGTATTATTTATTTTCCAAAGTTTAGCCTGTAGTATACTTATAGATTACAGACATTTCATAATAATATCAAGATATTTTATCTTTAACCAATGTTCACGAATTATATAATTTATATTTATTTATTTATACAGGTACTTTATTTACATAAATAGGAATGTGTGCAATGTAGGTGTAGCTTAGAATATACAGATGAACATGGTTTTTATTACAAATTAATTAATAAGTATGTAATTATTTTTTTTATTATTTGTTGTTTGTATGTTATGTACAAATGTACGAATTTATACGAATGGATCACTCTTGTATTTAATATTTTATGGATTTTTCAATTTATTTTTGTATTTTGCATATGAGTGAGCAAAATAAATTTAAATTTGGTTAAGGTTTCAATCACTATCGTTGACGATAATTTATTTTGTATAACAAGATAGCTAGAGCTTTCAAAACATCAATAGCCGCAATAACATTTTTGGTCGTTACCATATATGTACATAAATACCAGTTAAAATAAATAGTATTGTAAGTAAAGAAAAACGTAAACTTTCTTCTGGGACCTTATCCACATCCTTATCTATCTGGGTCATCTTGTATGGTATTTTAACTTCAATTAAATATGAATATCTTTGTACAATGTAATCAATGTTATCGACTCTGTGATATACGTTTTAGCATCTGAAGTATATTCCAATTTTTTTTGGATATATTTAGGTAGTTCCTGACAAAACCACTTTTGAACACACGAGACAGACACGCCCATAGAAAGTATACTCCACAATTCGTATTTAACTCAAACCTTGGCCTCTGGAAGTCTGATAGACAACTATATGTTAAATCAACAACCAACAAAAGGAACTGTGACCGACTTTCGGGGTTTGCTTTTGCTATCGCATCGATGCATGGCGATGCTTAGAATTCCCAACGGATGAAGGGTAAAGTACCAAGAAAATTAGTGATAATTAGCAAGTGGTATGATGATTTGGGTCGTAACCACAGCTGCTACTTGTCTTTTGACACTTTCTTTTTATTGTTTTTTGCGAAAGTAAGAGCTTTGGTTTAATACAATCGATGTATCGTTGTTGAATTGTTTTTTTTTTTTGGCTCGTGTAATAATTGGACCAAAACCAAATCATATCAGCTATCGACAGTGTTATCGATGTTTTGACAGCTCTAGTCCCAAAATGGTTGGGAAGTATATATTTCGGTGTGTTTAGGGTTTATGTGTATATGCATAAAATTGCCTTTCGCATGGTTATTATTTGTATTGTTAAATGAGAAGTAAAATAAAAAAGAAGTGAGTGAACAAATAATGCATTAATTTGTTTACAGGGAAAAAGAGGATTATAAACAGACTTATTTATGTGCCCATTGTTGGCTCTTGTCGTATTTCCGATTTGAGTTTAACGAATTCTTTGGCTACTTCGTCATTATTACGTTGTGACAATATCCTCAAAATCGTCCAGCCTGTTTCATCCATTTCAATGCGTCGCATTAAGGGCAACCAGCAGGCCACAGAACCCTGTTTTTTTTTAAAGAAATGAAGAATAATTTATTAGGCCAATTCCATATTTGTACATACCTTTTCCGAAATATCTTTAAGTGGAATAACAGCAACGCCCACGAGCCGATCATCACGGGCAAAGCAATAGTCCTTTACGCATATGTGCAACTCAAAGAAATCCAACTGCTCCTCATTACCAATGGTGCTATGTATAAAATCAAATAATTATAATTAGATGTTTATATTAAAATTATATAATTATAATAATCGATATAATTACAAGCTGAATGACTCGTTGTACTTGGGCGACCAATTATTTGACTTTGACTTGGTGGCGAACTTCCTCTTCTTGTCCTGCAGATGCGGCCCAATTAGATTTATTTCCACAAATGGCCTAAACATGCCCGACGGTATCTGCCACTTCAGATCGTTAGCAGCCACCACTTGAAATATTACGTAAAATTAATATTATGGCAGATTTCTTTATTGTTGCTTTGCATTAAACTTACCTTTAACGTTAACTTTGTGCTCCCCGGTGCCTGGATGCGAGAAAAGATCAATTTGAACTGAAATTTCGCCGACACTCTCTTCTGCATTTTCAGGATCAACTGTATTAAGTAAAAATAAAGTTAAATACTGTAAGGATATCGCTCTTTGTTGGATTTTTTTTTAAAGAACAAGAAAGATAGATAACTTTGGCATTCCGAAGTTTATACACCCCTGCAGCTTAAAATGGTATCATTATGCATTACAATAATTTGATCAAACGAAAGGAAACAGGAATTATATAACACATTTCTTTAAATCATAAAAATTGTGCTTTAACCCTTACCTATACTTCTACTATATTTACATTTTTACAGTTAATAGTTGAAAAAACTGTGAATGGTTTTTTTTAAACATCTTTTATAATATCTTTCATCCGATATCCAAAAATCTAAGTTCTGAAACAATAGACAATTGCTACATCTCTAAGCAAATGAAAATCTGTTAATAAAACCATTTTTCATGTAGTTTCTCAAACCTTCCTATGGCTGCTAAATGATTTAGTAGTCAAATTTTCATAAAATTAAAATCGAAATTCTAAAATTATATAACATGGCCATGTCTTATATTAATTTAAAAGACAATTGAAAATATATGCGTCCCTTTAAGACTCTGCGGACTGCTAAATTTAATGCCAAGAAATCGTTTTCGAATAATTTTTCCCGTTAAGTATTTTTTGCCTTGAAATATGTAGGTATGTGTATAAAAATACAGTTTTTTTTAGAAAAGAAAGCAATTATGCACTTACCCTCATGAACTTGACTAGATATAAAGGTCTTTATCAGAGTATCGGTCATCTGTGTGTATAAGCTGAGTGCGTACCGTAGACTCTGAAGCTCGGAAGATTTTTCAAGAAATGTCTTTTTTAGTCCATTGCCACCGGCGTGAAAGTACTGTTTAATTGTATCTAAGGCAACATCTAGCACGGCACACTGTTTTGGCGATAAGTTTTTTTCGACTTCCTTTGATATGTCCATAACACCACTAAGCGCACTTTTAACGTCCTGTTTACCCGCCATATGAGACTTGAACAATCGGCCCATGTCCTCGATTTTGGCATTAGATGCCAGATTCTTTGCATTGTCCGTAAGGTGCTTAAACATCATCTAAATAAATAATTTTACAAAAACAATATATTAAACTAAGTTTATATACCGTTATAATAATTACAGTTATAATAATAATACTTTCGGACGGTAAATATACATGTTGAGGAACATTTTTTACTTTTTCTGTACCTTTTTCAAGACCTTGTCGGAAAATTTCGTAATTCTGAAGTCATAAAAAAACCATATCTCGGACTAAATTGAAAAAGATTAAAAACGTGACTGTCTAATAAGAAAGGTTCTGACTTATATATTACGTTTCATATAAAAAAGGCGATCTGAAAGAGTCATTCAGAAAGGTCTAGGACATAGAGACTAGTTTGCGTATAAGCGGGCATACTGACAGCCAAGCATGGCAAGATGAAGTCTTCAGTTGATGCAGATAAAAAATATATTTACATTATCGGGTCGCATATGTCTCCTTCACTGCGCTGCAAACTTTTGACTTAATTGTTTGATTGTAATATACATCATAAGGGTATAATAAGGTTATCCTAATTAGCAAATAACATAAATTAGTAACCGTTTTATCAGTCATCGGTGGCAGGACAATGGTCTTCTCCAATATTCGCATAACAATCTTCCAGAGCTCCTTAAGTAATCGCTTCAGCACAGTTTTCTCACACGATTGAGCATAGAGAGTTAGAGAGCCATCCAGTAGATCCATAAGAGGCCTTAACACCTCATCGGCTTCCACGGCGACAGCGTTTCGTTGAGCAGCTTGGTTGCCTGGTGCCAAAGCACTACCTCCCTTGATAGACAGTAACATATCCCCAAGTTCACGAACAGATTGCGTAATGCGGGGTTCCAAACTGGAAAGTTTATGTATTAAAATATGTTTACACTTAGTTTTTATAGATGGATCTCAGCTGAACTCTTAAATACCATATGCTCTTTCACTTTCTCTCTTTACGTTAATATGGAAAGAACTATACTTTGAGTACGTTAACTGACAAGACTCGAAAGAAACCGAAGAGCAATCCATTTGATTATTTACGAGCACAGATCTTGGAATGTTTTAGCCCTACCTGATGGCGAATTGTGAAGCCAAATCATCCAATGCAGAGTTGAGATTCTGTTGCAGTTCTTTGAGAATGTTAGCTGCGTCCTCTTCAAGCTTATCTCCACCCATCGACTCGAACATTTTCTCCAATTGCACTCTTAGTTGTTGAATATTGTTCATAAGGATGCAGGCCTGGGTATTCACAAGACAAAAAATATATAAATATTCAGTAAATAATATATAAATATTAAGTAAGTATATAAATATATAAATATTAATACAAATAGCTATTATATGGTACTTACGATTCTTTCATCCTTCATATGATCGGGAAACTCGACTTTAACAATATCCGCATATGCTATTAGCACTTTTACGATTGTTTTAGCAAAACGCCTCATGTAACGTTTCCATATTTCTGGATCAGGACACTCGAGTTTGCTAACAACATCGAAACATTGCGTCAATTGTGTAAAAACGTCGACAACCGAATTTGAAAAAAGCGCGTGCTCGCTGCTCTTTTGAAACTGCAAATATAAAGAAAAAAATATTTTAATTTGCAATACATAACTCCCAATAAAAATCGATGTTGCATATATTTAATTATGGCATTAATTTGTAAACTTTCTCACCCCGTCTTTTTTGTCTCGCTTGAAGGCGCCATGAAGATATTCCAATGATACATCATCGTTCTCATTAAGCCACTGCATTACAAATGGCTCAAACCAGGCGGGATAGTCAGGTACAGCCCCCTTATAGGGTGGCACCTCCTTAACATAGTTACTGTAGAGCCATTTTACCCGAAAATGAAGATTCATATAGGCCGATGATTTGCACAAACGGTGCTGTTCGTGCTCCTCCAAGGCATACTTCATGTCCACGGCAAAGAGATGCCACATGGAAGATGCTGATAACTTTTGTTATTAAGAGATAAGAAGCGTATTTAATAAATGATGTGCAAGTGTTGTATACTACTTTTTTATACCATACTATATTACATTACATTACTATTCTCATTAAGGGGACTAAATAAATATACCTTTTTATCCCACAAATATCTTTAAAATTTCAACATAATGTAAGCAAGGCAAAAGCTCACCTGGCCAATATTTAGTTCTTGTGGAAATTGATTTAACACAGCGCCATAACTGTTCTTGTCTTCGTCAATGACCGATACGATCAAAGCTATTAACTTGTGCCAGAAGTCAACGCTGTCCAGCTTAGGCTCATGATCATCCGGAGCACGTTTTGCTTCATTGGGATCAACCTGGTAATAGTTGAAAAGTGGGAATTAAAAATAATTAATTAATATAACCTACCTACTGCCATAATCAAACCCCCAATAATTTATTTAGGTTAAGCCTTGTACTAAGATAAGATAAAAATTTAGCAAGCGCCAAACTCCATTTAAAAAACGGAGCGGAAGAAGAAAGAATAACTATCTTATATTTCGCTTGCTGGTGTACTGCAATACTGATATTAAGCAAATGGTGGGAGAGAAAAATGTGAAACGTTTCCGGATAAAAAATCTGAACAGCTGTGATTTTCTAAGCGAAATAATAAAGTTTATTTAATTCATATATATATTTAAAAAAAGGCTTAAATTTACCTCCGCCTGAAAATTTTCTTTAAGATGTGCTTCGACTCACATCGGGAGTGCAGAGTCAAGGTAGGTGTCTTAAATTAGGTATTATAATTAACAATTGCTTAGTACTAAGCAAATAAATGTAATTTAACTAAAAGAGAAACAAAATAAACCAAAGAAGGTTTATATAAAATACTAGTAAACTCAAAAAGTAAGCGAATATTTTCTAAAATTATTTTAAATAATTTTAAATCAATACGGCAGAACATACTAAATTATAATTTGACAAAGTATCCAAATGGCTCATGTATAGCAAAGTACAATCTTCAAATTGACAAGTGAATATTACGTCTAGAACGATTAACTATAGAAGGAAGAGTAAAATTAATGTAGCTGGGGAGAAGTGGTAAGTTCCTCAAGCCATATATAAGTTTGTGTAGAAAATTGATTGATTGTCAATTGGAAGAGATGAGTATAATCGCAAACGGCCATAGAATAGTCACAATTCAACAGACGAAGGTTTTTGTTATTTGCCATTTAAATTGTAACTATTCTTCTGCTTCTGGACTAAATCAATTAAATGTTGTTGTTAAATATTATATATTGAGGACTCCATATATTGAAGCAGTATTTCAAAATAGGTCGAACCATAGTTATATAAGGAGCTTTAGTGACTTAAGTCCTTGGGCCACCTTTTTATAAAACCCCCTAGCTTTACGGACAGTACCAAAAATGGTTCTTTTAAAACATAATTTTTTATAAAAAAGATACAAGGATCATTTATATGTGTAACTTGAGTTTAGTTTCTTGTATATTAGGAATTGACTTGGGCTTGATGTCCGACAAAAAGCCATGGATCTGAATTTCGCATGAATTTCGAGGACAGTAACGTGTACGTTTGTGGTGTTTAAAATATTATTAATAAAACACCGAGTTCTATTGGAGGGGGAGGGTATGATGTAACGAGTCGAACGCTAAAGTCAGTAAGATGAAATCAAAGATCAAAAATCACATCAGTTAGGCATTTGTAAAGGAAATCACGGTGTATATGAAGAAGAATTAAGGATATTTTTATTATAGAACTATGTTTAACAAAACCATGTTGGGTAGGAGAAATTATGGAAATTATCTAGGTTTTTATATGTGACTAGTTGTTTGAAAAGCTTCGGTAAGGCAGACAAGTTAGCTATACCATTATATTTAGTAATATCAGACCTTTATCCTTTTTTGTGTAAAAATGATAAACGATTCGATCCAATTTCTGGGGAACTGTGAGTCACGCAAAGACTTATTAAAAAGAAGCATGATTGGCTAAAGCTTAAACTACGCGATATATGTAGCTGGTTGGTAACAAAGTATGTTCTGATCTAACTGATACATATGGTACTTCGCCAGGTCACTCGCAGAATAGGTTTTTGCATTTATTTGTGCAACCTATATTTTTTTACTCTTATAGGGTATAATAATTTTAGTCAGAAGTTTACAACGCTGAGAAGGAGGCATTTCCGACCCTATAAGATGTAGATCAATGTTGGCAGTTTATTGATAATTATTTGTTTAAAAAGACAATAAATAGTTTAATTTCTCTAAAATCACGTGGTGCTTTTTTTATGAAAAAGTAGCTAGATTTACAAAAATGACCTGCAAACAAAATAAATCCATCGAATCTCTGTGGAAAATAATTGTATAATTAATTAATTGTATAATTAGAGCAAATTGTTTACCAAGATTGGGAAAATTATACAAAGAAATATTTTATTTCATTCTGAGCACTTCCCAGCGCTTTTAGGGAGCCTTATCAATGCGGAGCTGTAAGCACACTTGTCGACTAGAAGGTGAAGGTGATCCAAAAAGTCGAATCAACACATATTGCAGCAAAGGTAAAAAAATAGTTTGGAAAAGACATTCACCCTATTACGGTTTGGAGGCCACTGCTAGATGCTAACTACAAGTGCCGCGTTGCTAGACGAAACCAACTCATTTCAGAGTCAACTAAAATAAGCGTTTAGCGCATGATACAATTACAAAAGGTAGTCCACTCGGTTCTCTTTCGTTCTCTAAAATCAGTACATTGCACATTTTGCATAAACTAGATTTTGTTATATTTTTAAACCACAAAATTGATTGTGTTTTCTAATTATAAATACTCCAGATAAAATAAAACTATTTTTAAAAAAATTGTAAATCCCGCGGCTTAAAATTGGCGCGCTAACAAAGTAAGCCGTTTAAATGCATGCCTAACTGATCAAAAGGCAACCGAAAAAATTGATTCATTTGGAGCGAATATTGTGGCTGTTTTGTTAAAGTGAAAACAAATTGCAAATATGGAAAAGAATAGTACAGATATTTATATTAAATGTTTTATGTTAGTTTTTATATATTCTGTATCTCTTGTCGTGTATTGTCCAATGTTGTTGATGTGTTTTTGCAGCTATAACCTAACATATTTAATTGTGCTCCGTGGAGTATAATTTTTTTTGGATCACGTGGGTCCTCGCTACTAAAACTGTTATGTTTTGCGTATAAGTATATAGATTACGGTGCTAATAATATCGTTTGCCATTAAAAATTGGCAAAGTTAAAATTTTTTAAAAATTTTTCCTCAAAATATTCCGATTGTTTCTATGGCAGCTATATGATATAGTAGTCCTATCTTGACAAAATTATAGAATAATACGAAATGGCCATATCTCAATTTATATGAACATATGTTAAAAATTGGCAAAGTTATAATTTTTTCTCCAAATTTACGATGGTTCCTATGGCAGCTATATGATATAGTAGTCCGACCCGATAGATTTTAATATATTGTTTTACAATAATAATAAAAAATGTTGTGCCAAGCTTCAAGAGACTAGCTCAGCTAGAAATAGTTTTGGTGGTAATATGGGCGGATAGACAAAAGGCGTGGTTTTATTCAAGAAAAAAAACCGAAATTCCATAATAATTTTTCACATATTTGTGCCAAATTCTAATGCCTTAAAAAATCGAGTTTATTCAAAACTTTCGGGCTTTTTGCCCAATTTGCAATGTTTGGTTGTCTCAGTGCGTGTCAGTTCAGTTCAGTGCCTATTAGTTCATTTCAGTGCCTGTAATTGTATCATGGCTTAGCCTATGCATAGAACTATTGACTTTTAGAACAATGACATCCTCTCTGATGAAAGAAAATTTAAAATTTTCCAAGCGGATGGCCGACAAACTGAATGTACAAAGCCTTATACTGAACTTCAAAAAGAGAACCTTGCAATTCTTTTGAAACATGGTTGTTGAAGCGTCATTGTGTGGATCTTGATGTCCGCTTCTGTCGTCGGCGAACTTGTATTTATAGGCAGATATTCTTAAGATAAATTTTAAAATAAGGACCGATAAGTTGAATTTATCAGACGGTTAAAAAAAACGCTCATTTCCAACAAAGGTCGAGCTGAAGGTGGTACTTTAAATAATGTGGGGGTATATTGACTCAGAAACCTAACAAAATTGGGTTTATTTTATGCCAAAACATTAGGAAGCTGTTATAAAAGATAAGATCTTAGTCAGAAAATATTAGTTTATGTTAAACATCGTTTTTAAAAATTGTTTTGAATATTTTTGCTTGGAAGTGCCAATAATTTTGTTCAGGGAAATTTAGGTGTTTTTTATTACACTTTTAATTTTGTTAATTTAATGGAATGATATACAAAACTAAAATTAAGTTAGTTTAGTTAAATATTGAACAGTGTATAAAAAAATGTTGTTTCATTTAAATATCACCATTCTTCATGGACAAAAACACTCCGAAATTTGGACATGGATACGCTTAACTTTTTTAGTTTTTGATACAGGTGAATTAGAACTAATCGTGCACAATAGCATTCACTTTCCAAATTGAAGGATTAAATGCCACAGAGAAAAATTAAGAAATATTGTGCTTTTCCTACATTACATTTTAAATTTACATTTAAATTCAGAAATATACCTATATATAATATAAGGAGCTTGTAGCTTCAACCTGATAACAAAAATAGATTTTTAACAACCCATCTAAGCGGAATTTAGTTATTTGCATTTCTGGACGCAATACCATTCAAAGAAATATTAAAGTAATCTGGAGCATGTAGTATTATTAGAATCAAGAACCGGTGGCGATCATGGAGCAGGAATGACTTGGTCCCCAATAGCATGAGTATGAATTGCTGCATTGACAGGTGTTCCAAAACGAGCTAGATGCGCAGGTGGAAGAAAGGGAGTTAGCGATTGATTCATGTAATAAGTCCTGGACTTGTGAATGCGGTAGATGATAATCCAAGTTCAGGAACTGGAGGATTGTAATTTGGGAATTGCCTTCTAGGAGGTTCCAAACAATTGGTATTAAACGGTAAAAAGATATCGATCATGTCGGTAAAGAGATTATCCATAAATCCAGTCCAACCATGTCTAATAAAAGTGCGCATTTTATTAACCAGCTCACGAGAAATAAGCAGGTAAAACCGACTCTTTTAGAGATTGATGGAGACACTCGGGTGTGTAGACGAAGGCGGCAATAAATATATAAGGATCCCAGGGTCAAACCATAATTATAAGGTCCACTATATGGGGGTAATTCACAAGTACGAAATAACCTGTTGTTGGCGACTTCTGATTGATGCCTTCAGCTTTATAGTGGAGAAATACATTAATAATATTCAAAAATCGACCATCCGGTCGAATTCATTTCGATCCAATAAATAATTTTGTTTACGAAAAGCGACTATAAATAGGTACGAGTCACTATTACCCTTTTCATGCATTTTCTTTCATTTCTATGTCACACCGTTTCTTTCTTTTTATCTTATGTTAGTACTAGGCTTAAGAATCAAAAGCTTCCGGTTCTACCGATATTTATCAATATATAGAAGAAACTCCCACCTCTAGAGCATACTCTTATAGCGCGATTCCATTGCGACATATTATCACATATTGGTTATTAAAATTCATTAGTGATCAGTGATCATGGGTTCTGCTGAATGTAGGCGATTCGGCATTTTAATGGTTACATAATAGGTTTTTTTTTGCAACGCTAAGCCGGTGTCCCCTTCAAAATTTGTACAAGCTTATGCATTAGAGACATCGAAATGGTGCCAATATGTATCTAATTTGTTTTATTTAAACAAATGGCAGTGAAACCGCTCTACTATACTACTTGTCTTACCTGAAACTCTCTGTTGTATAGTTCATAGCAGTTCTCAAATAGAAATTGATATGTAGATCTTAAGCAGGCTTTAACACAGTCCTTTACCACTGTACTGGCTCTTGGCGGGCTAGATAGTTCTTGTACCTAAGATATTATAATATAATTAGCAAATACTTTCTATAATTCAAATTAATAAATTTACCTTCATGCGAAAAAATGTAATGCTGGTCAATAAATCAACTGTAGACTTGAGGTCCATTAATTTCTCAGGACTCGATGCGGGAAAGTTATTTCTGTACATGGATAGGTCGATGCGGAGGGAATTGTGCAACTGATCCAATAGCTTGACAAATTTTTCTTTCTAAAAAATATCGATATATATGGAATATATAGAGCTGTAAAATACTAATTTGCCGGTTCCTTAGTTCTAATATCTTATATTGACATATTGACAGATATTGAATTAAGGAGGGAAACACATCAAAGTTTTTTTATACAATAATCGGAATGGATGTATCTAAAGACATAAAGTCCGATATAATATATCAAAAAGCTACATATATCAAATATGATATTAATAAACAAAAATATCGGAACTTCGGTCCGTCGATGTTTTTCCACCTATATAGGAAGTATTACCCCAAAATTGCTTGCTGCAAATCGATCACTGGCAGAAACAGCTGAAGAGGCAGTCGTATGAGCATAATATGCATTAATGTTGGCCAACAAAGTGCTCATCACAGCCGGAACTCCGGGACATAGATATTTTGCGGACAGACAATGGAAATGGGTCATTGCCTGATAGATATTCTCAATGCCGTAGCGCATCGAGAACTCGTCTACGATCTCTTCGGGAATTTCATCGAAATACAGTTTCCAGGCTTCCTCTCCCTTTTGCGTCGGCAACTTGACCTTGAATCATTAATGATAAAACATTTTTTATACTTAATTTCTATTAGACGTCCAAACTCACCATTCCCGTGTTTTCCTCACAAAGATAATGGAAGAGGTTCTCATGGAGGCAGGTATATTGAACATGATATGGAGCAACCTTTTCCTCGCCCTTGATTTCCACCGATATGTGAAGTCGTATCGCCCCAGATACTGCCGATTTATCAGTACGTTTTTCGAGATTATACCACACATCCATTTCACCGGATAACGTCCGTACTTCAATTATAGTTTGACCCAAAAAGTCATCTGATTCACGTGTTAATTTCTGACGTAGCTTCGACTTTAGATCGTTGTCTTCGTCCCAAACGCGCACTTTAATGCGATCGGAGGAGTTGTGGCATTCACTGGATATCCAGTCAACCACAATTATTAAGATAATTTTACATTAAAACAAGAAAAGAAGCTAACTTCGGCATGCCGAAGTTTAAATACCCTTGCAGTAAGTAGAAGAAGAAGAAAATTGTTCTGACTTTTCCCTTTCTCGGATACTGACATAAGATAAATGATGCGAACGAAAAATGTTGCGAGCGAAAAAAGTTGCGAATAAACTTATTGAATTCTTCTATATATACCTATGGCATCTATATGATATAGTGGTCTGATTTGAATAAAATTAAAACCGAAATTCTGGAATAATACAAAATGGCCATTTCTCAAATTTTAAGAAAATATGTGGAAAATTGGCAACTCGGCTGTTGATGCTGATCAAGAATATATATACTTTATAGGGTCGGAAATGTCTCCTTCACTGCGTTACAAACTTCTGACTAAAATTATATAATACCCTGCAAGGGTATAAAAAGAAACCATAATTAAAACCACCTATATATCTGTTCTGGGGCTATTATTCTTATCACTATGATTTAAAGCTCTATTCCTGCTAAAGCGAATCAGTTTGCACTCTTTGGAAACACGCTGTTTTAAAGTATTCAAAATATTAAATTTGATACAAAAATGGTTACCATTTGAAAAATGTATTTTTTTGCTATATAAGTTTAATTTCGGCACGCCAAAATATGTATACTCTTGCAGTTTGTAATTGGATCGTGAATTATCGCTTCATTTTAGTCAAATGACAAACAAATTAACAGGACAGACTGTTACGTAAAAAATCTTAACTTTTCATAGGCTCTCATATAAATTGATAAAAATAGCAAAATCGTAAAAAAAAAGTATATATCTGTGTTTATATAGTAAAAACTAAAAAAGTAATGTCAATATTCATTACATTTATTTGCCAATATATTTTATATTTACTATTTTACATTTTCCTAAAGAAAACTGAAAACCTGAGAGACTAGTATATAAGAATAATATTATGCAACGGTATACAATTCAAATCGATAGAAACAACGGCATAAGCACGAAGATCTATACCTGAAAGCAAACAAAATTTACACAGTTATGTCTATACATAGATGCATAACCAGTAATATTTCGACAGGTAAAAGGATCAATCCGTAGGTCAACTTTATATAAACATTGTGCTACCCTTTCTTTCTACTCCTTGTGTATTAAAAAAAAATATCTGTTTTAATTCATCAACGATCTTATGACTGTGTTTTTAAGCGGCTATAAAACTGAATAGGAGGATTGATTGATTTTTCGGGGACATGTCAAGTACTCACAAGTGAAACTTCTCGTTCCACACAGGATTTAGTTCCTGCGGCATAGTTCGCGTTCTTTTTTTCACCTTGCTAACCTGCACCGTCACATATGGATCACTGGTACCGCTTTTATCCTTCGCTATCAGGCCTTGAGCACAAATCACTGTATTCAAATCACGTCAAATAGATTACATAATAAGTTGATAAATTTTGTTTCGTTTCCAACACCATAATCCATCCGAGAAAGCACCAATTTATGCGTGTTTGCCAAAAACCGATTGTTATGAATGTTTCGTAAGTATTATTAAGGAAAATTTGTAATTATTGATTTTATGTTTGTTTAATTTTATTTATAGATTTTGTGGAGTTTGAAACGAATAAGACTCGTTGTAATATTTTTTATATCGTTATTTGTTTTTTTTTTTTAATTTTTGTTTTTGGTTTCGATTTTTTTCAGTGTTTTCAATTGATTTTCAAGGGAGAAAGAAGAAGAGAGAAAAACGGATGTCTTTTAAATATTTGGATCTTACACAATATCAGGTGTCAGCGCAAAAAACAGTGCAGTGCTGCCTGACATTATCATACATCATATGCACATATATGTATGCACGTACATCATACAAATAACAGTTCAATATATAAGTATATACAGATATGTACATATGATTATTGTGTCAGTAAGAAAGAGAGATGCAGGTGTGATACAACGGTACGTGTTATTGTGAAAATGTACCAGTGTTTGACAACGGAAAAACCACATATTTAGTTCTGTACAATTTACACTTTTTTTGTAACGGAAAAGAAAATAAGACAATTAATAATCATAGTTTATATTTGATAAATATACATACAGTAAGTTAACCAAACTTTAGGTATAATTATAAACTTGCCTATTTAGTTTCAGAAGAAGTTTATGTACAATATTCTTACAGTTTAGTAAAATAAAAACATTTGATCATTAAATTGAACTCGTAAAGAAATAATCAGTATATTACGATTAAAATTTGCTGTTTAATTAAAAGCGGAAATGGCTAAGAATAAGTGTGATTAAAAATATTATTATTTTCCACTCATCAGTTCATCACTCAAATCAACACATAAATGCCCTCTAAAACGACCACAAATGCAGAGTATATACATATATAAGATCTATATCAAGGAAGAAAGGTAAAAAAACACTTTGAGAGAATTCTAAAAATGAAACGTTAAAGAGACAACTTAATAATTATTTCTAATCGTAAAAAAAAGAGAGATTTTGTCAACTACTAGAAATTGTGAATAATACGAAAAGTTCATTCATTAAATTTTAATTGTCGGTAGTATCAATACCACTAAAAGTTGTATCCAGCTCTATTATAAAGAACTTAGCTTACAATGTATAATAAGTAGAATTGAAAAGTGTAAAATATTAATTAAAATAATGGATCACACGTCTATTTTTTGAAATATACAAAACTAACTACTAACTAAATAAAAACCTAGTAATATTTTTGTCTCTAAATAAACGAATCAATACTAAAAGTATTGGTAACCGGTTGAAACTATAGATATGGAAATACGTAATTACTAGCTATAAACAACAAGCAATAGTGGTGGATGTACATAGATATATAAAAAAGAGACTTGATAACTTTGAATAAATATATATGAAGACAAGAAAAATAGTGTGGTAATACAGCTTCTGATTACGTTAATTCCATAATTTCGGAAATCGGAGTATGCCAAATAAAAAAATAAAAATACTAATAAAATAATAATGAAAATAAATTAAGTTTAAATAAAAGAAAGGGCTTAAGGACAGTATTTGTGTGTACCTGTGATTGTTAGCTTGCATGACCACTTAGATGTTCCCTCAACAGTAGCGTGCTCAGCCTGTTCTAATGAATCTATGTGTGTGTCGGGATCCACACCGAATGTCATCCTTAAATTAAATTTGATATATATATGTATATATATATATGTATTTTTTAATTCATTTTGCGAAGTGTACTCCTATAAAATCTAATTGAACGATTGATTCCCCTAAGATAACGATGTTTTTATTTTATTATTTTTTCTCATTATCTTCTCCAGAAAAACGTAGTTTTAATTTTAAAAAATACCCCATCATTTCGTACATATTTTGTGTTGATGTTTTATTGTATATTATTTATAAATCTTTAAATGAAACTCACATATAAAATAGAACCGACAAGGCAAAACCTAAGACTGTTATCATGCTGTATCAGTTACGTTCTGTTATTAAACTGTTAAGCTTTTGTTATACATATATATGTGAATTTCATTGTCACATACATGCATAGCACATATCATATCTGATTGTAAAAAATCAATTAACATTCAAATACATTTAATCACGCATATATTCCTAATGGAATAAAAAGTAATACAGCCGTGTTACGTCATTCTAATTGCAAATATACATTCACATACACATTTACTCTCAAACCGACAACAGAAAAATACGACGATAAGTTTGTTACTTAATTTAAATGCAGTTCGTATTGATTTATTTATTTTCAAACCTGTGATTGCTATCTTGGCAGACCATTTGCTTGTGCCATCCAATACGCTTTGCTTAACCGCCTTCATATGACCGGTATGACTCTTCTCCTCTACGCTGAATACGGCTCTATTTGTGGATAATGGAATATGATGCCATAGAAAATGTTCACTATTTCTTTTATTTAAAATAAAGATTACACAGGCCGAAAAAAAATTAAATAATTAAAGAACCAAAAACTAGCATATACAGAATCCGAACTCTGATCCCCTATACGCCAGGTTCTTGAGATATTTTAGCCTAAAAGTCCAAAAAGAACGCTCCGTCCGATTCGAGTTCACCGCATCATTTACCTTCGGAAAAATATATTCTGGTTTTTATATTTCAAATATGTCGGCGTGTGTAATTTGTGTGGAGGCATAATGAAACCTTTCTTTTAATACTAATATACAGTTTCGAATTCAAACAAATATTTACCAACGATTTAAGTAATTGGAAATTGTATATGTATACAAATATTTTGATGAGTATATGGACAACCTAACTTTATACAGAGCACTTTATTTCGGCGAATCATTGTGCCTCCATATACAATAGACTATCTTTGGCGGTATTCTCTGTAAATATTACCTAACTAACTGACTTTGATTTTATATATTGATAATGACTGGAATCGTCTTATTACCATCATTTATTGTTCCAAATAAAATATATTTTTTAAATGTTACCTTATCAATTCGAATATCTCAGGCTTCTCTCGCTCTCGCTGCTTCATGCGGTCCTTCATTGCGGTAATTATAGAATTGGCCTTATCTTCGGCACCATGCTTTGAGCTCTTTTCGGCAGCGCCTGCAATTATAAATGTGAATTATAATTTAAATATGTATGTAGCAAATCTTGTTCGTGATTAAGAGATAAAACCATCTCGTTTTAAATTTCGAGCTCCACTAGTAACATATGTTGGTAATACTTACGCTGCAGGCAATCAGCATTTAGCAAGTCCTTGCACTTCTCATGACACTTCACACCGCATTCGGTGCATCGGACACCTTGTCGTGCTATTCCCCACAGTAAGCCTTCGCACTCATAGCAATATGTTGGCGAAGTTGCAGTCCATAATAGAAAGTTGTGTGGCGTAGTCGAGGATATGGGATAGATGAGGGCCTGTAGTGCCTTTTTGTATACGTGCATTTTCTATTTTGATAAATATTTGATTAAATGTCGGACATAAAAGGTTATTAAATATATTTAGCTTCTAATTTTTACTTAAAAAACTATAAACGCGCCCTAAATGTATAATAAGTAATTGTGCACCATACTACTTTACACCCAGAAAAAAAACCTAATCGCTTTTTTACGACGATCTTGACTTCTACTTAAAATACCATCGTGAAACTCCAAAAGTTACTCTAAGCTGAGGGTAAGGCATATTTAAAAGGACACAGACACACAGAACACCTCTGCTCACTTTGTTTTCTAGTCGAAATCGCAGCAGTTTCGTTAGAATTATGAGTGCTCAAAAGAGTTTATATAATACCACTTGACGGTATTATTTGATATTATTGATCTCGGTTTAGGTTTGAGATTCATTATTTCTGGTATCAAAATATGCAATAGCTTACCAATTCTTCGTCATTGAGAGTCGCTCGGGGAACAGCTGATGTGAGTCCTGCATTTCGCTTTGTAGCAGCCATCGTCTAAGAAGCAGTAAAAATAATATGAGCCTTTCAAGGGTTTTGTTGTAATTATTTTCAAAATATATTTATTTTTTTCTTGCTATTGAGAAGCGTTTGCTCAACGAAACATTCAAAACAAATTAGTGAGAATCTCAAATCTCTACTGCAATTACAATTATTTTCTAATTGTATTATATTTCAAAGCTTCAACAGGCATTATGCGAATACAAATAAAAAAAAACTATTAACAAAATTTAAAATGTAAGTTAAATTAGGTTATAAAGTGCAAGAATCCTTTTTTTTCTCTTTTTTAATCATTAGCTAGTATTTTTCTAAAATCCGCATCTATTCGATTGGGCTACTTCGTTTTGAGTTAAAGATATTCTCTATTTAAGCATGGCAAGCACTTAAAGTTTTTTGTGGTTTACCAACCGTCAACTGTTTACTTTCATGCAAACGCAATAGATCACATCGATCCTCCGCAAGTTGTAGCTCTAGCTGTTAGCCGTTATTAAAATTAATTAAAAGAACAAATCATCAACCTGTACCTTAAGGAGTACGAACAGCTTACTTAATCGACATATGAATAACAGAAAAACTATAGGATATATAATTTGTTTAGCATCCATCCTGGGAAGCAGAAATTTACAAGGGTCTTACTGATGGAACCGAACTGTATTGTATAACAACTAACTCCTACTCTTATAGGCAACGGCAACATTCTTACTATCACACGTTCTAAAAAAATCCTATTTGGATTCGGGTAGTATATGTTCCACTCGCCTGCCGCACAGCACTCCAAACTTTGGAAGTGTATTTTTTTTTTCAAGATGATGTTTTGAAAATTGGTTGTAAAGTTTCTCAAATTTCTTAACTCGTCTCGTATCGCTTTTATTTTTTGACCGGTCTTCAAATTACAACTTATCACAGCTTGGTCGAAAGGTTTATTTTTTAATTTCAAAATTAATAAAATGATACTACTAGACGATTTGAATATATGCCCAATCAGACTAATAGATATTTCCTTAATGCAAGTGTATTTAAACTTCGGCTTCCCGAATTTATTGTTTATTTCATGGAGTCCACTACAGTGCAAAAACTACAGAACAATTTTAAAAAGCCAACAATTTGCACTTTATTGAAAATGTGAGAGTGATAAATTAAAATGTAAATATAAAATTACTATATCAAATTTAAGAAGAAAATAAACAGAACGACTAATTTTAAAATTCGATAATTAAGACATTTTGAATCGGATGTCTGTAGAGTATATTTTATACCTTCAGAACCTGAGAACGTCCACCATTTTTTAACAAGAATATATGTAAAAGTAAAGTAAAGGATCATTTATTTTGGAATCAATAAGAACGTCTTTTGTGAGAAAAGTTACGGAATTATTACCGATGCTATCTATATTTATATTTATCGCCTAAAAAAGGATGAAGAAAAAGGAATTAAAAAGACTATGACTTACCAGTTCCGAAACAAGAGGTATAGATTTACGTCTAGGCCGTATATCTGGCATGCTATCAATATTGCTATAAAAAGGATTATCACCGGGGTGCCCGTTGGTACGTATTCCCACATCTCCACTTCCGCCGCCATTCTGAAAAATGTATATATATTTTTAATATAATAGACCATTGCAATACAGCAAGCGAAATATTGTTAAGACATGGAGGTTTACATCTAAGTATTAGACAGTATATTATATTTTATAATTTGAAAAAGGAAATCCATCTTTCGTAATTTCCGTCTGGCCGTTAGTCTTCTTAGAAATCGCATTTGCCAGACACTAAATGTCCTAACTAATTAATTAGCGGATATCGATTTCGAGATATAATATACAAAAATATTTCCAGAGATCATACGATTACCTTTGCATCATCATCAGTATTACCTTTTCCTTGTCTTTGTCATCTTCCTTAACCTTTTCCTGATTATTTTTCTCCTCAATTTTGCGCTCCTTTAATGTTTTCAATAGCTTCCATTTACTGGCGCAACCATTTCCTATTGCAAGGGAACCATCTACTTCTGAAACCTGATTATGTACTGACTTTGTTGGACTTAAACCTTTCGGAGGATGCGAGGAACTGGTGATTGTGATTCCATTTGTAACATGTAATTCTAGTGAATTCAGAGTTATTCCTTCTAGTTCTGCATCATCTTTTTCGTCTTTGCCCAGAATGCCCGTTTTACTTATTTCATCATTAAGATCGCTCAGCTCTTCTTCCGGCGAGTCGGGACCTGATGTTTCGCTAGACCCCGACGATTTATTAATTGATTTCTCGATATTTCCCTTTTTTTCTGATTCGGATTCTGTTACACGCTGATCATTTTCGTCTTCCGAATGGCACGATGAACTTGAACTGGCATTAGTCACTTTTTGGCTATCACGTTTTTTCTTTTTTTTTATCTTGAGTCTGTGGTTCTTCCTCTCAACTTCCTCCTCATGGGAGTCCAACTCAGATGCTGTAAATGGCAATTCACAGCCGTTGACATCCTGCCAGGCACTATGCATATCATATACAGTTGAAACTTTCTCACGATGTGGCTTTACTTTCGGAAATTCATCGATAAATGGTGATGTGGTTTTGTCATCTCTTGTTATACCTTCCTCTAAACGAACCACTCTTTTTAATTCACTAAATACCTCACTCATCATAAATTTTACGTGTTCATCGGGAGAATAATTAACTCCACTTTTGTTTAAGCACTTTTCAGGTTCAGATGACTGAAAAGCGTCGGAAGTTTCCAGTAATTGGCCAATTTGTGAAAATAAAACATCATTGTCATTCGCAATAAGTTCATTCACGTTTTCTGATTGTTGTGCTAGCCTTTGCATTTCCTGTTCTTGCTCCAACTGACGAAGCTCATAGTAAAAATACTCGTCATCCGTGTCGATACTATCCTCAGTGCTTTGACGACGCGACGATGACAGAGTTCGTGTGGAATGCTGACTGCGGTTGTCATCGTCCTCTCGAATATGATTATTGGGTAGATCCAAGGTCCATTGTTGCTGTGTTGGGAATGTGGTCATAAGGGGGGTTCCTTCTTCACCTCCTCCCACTTCGCGTCCATCTGTGGTTTGTATTTTTAATGTTGGAATGACATTAACTTCAGCACCAAAAGAGTTATCGTGTGGAACTTGACTCGTGTTATCGTCAACGACATCCTCAACATAAACTGGGCTCACTCTCTGTAGACATGTCCCCTGTTGCGATACTGGCGTTGTTTCGAAATGAATCTCTGGCATTTTTATGGTCATATTTTCAAGATTATGCCACATATCATTAATTTCATTTACAGGAACCTCGGGAACATCAGCAGTAATATTTGAAGTTTTTTTGAGGTCACCAACAACAGCGAAAAGGTCTTTAACTTCTTGGCTATTTATTCCACAAGCATCATCATCATTGCTATCGATTATATCAATTCCGTATAAGGAACACCCCTCATCATTATCATTATCCAATGAAATACAGTCATCACCGTCGTCAGGTTTATCTAATTCAGTATCCGATATGCTACAGCCGCGGCTCAGGCGCAAGTTTTGCCGTTTATATGTCTTTGCCTTGCGCATTATATGATTCATTTTTGATTTAAGCGAGTTTTTACTGTTGAAACCAGTAGAAGTACCACTATCTGATACGTCAATAGATTCATCGGGATGAGACAGGCGTCTTATGAACGTAGCTCCTGTTGTTGCTCTTTTTATAATACGCATTGGTAGCTTTCGTAGCCTCTTCGATAAATGCGGTTGACTACCGCTTCCGCTTCCAATTCCACTTCCGCTTCCAGAGCGAATGTGCGAAATAAACGGAAATGAACCCGCCTGGCCACGTGTCTGTTTCTTTTTTTGATCCTGATTCTGATTTTTACCTTGACTTTGAACTTCAGCGGGTAATGATAGTGATCGATTCAGTTTAGAAATCCTTTTTAACTTAAGATTGTCAGTTAAAATAGTATTTAATTTATTCCAAACTCTAACAGGCTTTCCTGGAGTTGCTATGTCTGCGGGGAGACTTTCATGGGAGTGATCAGCAGATCTGAGTTCTGATCGTCTTGATGTCGGATCAACAACATCGGAATATTGCATAATATAAACAGATGGCTGGTCCTTAGGAGGAATTGGTATAGCTTTGGATTTGTAGGATTCTCGAACGTTCCTTTGACCAAAGTAATCCAAATTATTGCTGCTGTTATAGTCCGTGATACAGTTTGATGAAGGATAGTAAACAAGTCTATCGGTCAGATAAGGTCGTCTTAGTTGTTCCCGATTTTTTGTTAGATCCGTATTATATCTTGATATGTTTGTAAGATGATCTTGTCCTTCGTTCTGAACGCGTTTGGGTGTTTGATTTGTCAATAGATCAGGCATTCGCGTGGAACGTAGTGACCTTTCTCCGGAATTACCAGCACTTTTATCTCTTTGATTTAACTTATCCCATTCTAGCATTTCATCAACTGTAGAAAACTGTTCTATTCTATCAAAAATCGACTTGTTCTCATAAGCAGAGCATATTGGTAAATTTTTTGAGAGCTCATGAATATAGTTCAAGTTCTCCTCCGTTATTATATAATCATTAGGGGTTTTTGATTTGGATATTTGCCCATCTAATGACAATTCCAAAGAATATATTTCATTACTTTTTTGCTCTATAAAATAATTATTATTTTGTTTACCAACTGTTACCACCGGTGATATAATCGGTGACCAACTGCTCATTGAAGATAAACCAGAATCGGATTTGGTATACTTTTTAAAATTTTGCTCTACTGATTCCATATAGTTAGACGGATTATCGAAGGGAGCAGGTGGGGGTGGGCTAGGACTGCCTCGAGTTGCATCCATGAGAAGAACATCATCGTTGATTATATCATCTTTGTGCTTCTCAGGATTTTGTAAATGCAGCAAAAACATCATACTGTTGTGGCGTTCCAGGCTTCTTTTCAGGGACTTTATATACTCATCTTCGCTGTAAATGCTTTTTGTTGAGGGCATAGTTGGGAAGTTAAGGTCCTTTAGGTTTTCTTTATCACTTACAATTTGTTCAATTTTCTTTTTTCGGTTTATCTCAATCTCTTGCGTTTCGAGAATCTTTAGTTGTTCATCTAAATCGGAGTTATTACGCAAAAGAGTGGGAATACATGAACTGCGACTTTGTGACTGTGAATTTAGTAGGTGCGACGTCTCGTCCCGTGGTTTAATTTTGTCTAAAGAGCTACCCACTAGTTTTTTCAGAGTACAAATATTTTTACTAAACTTCTTTATGACCAAAACAAACTTTTCATCGATATTTGATATGCCGAGAGAGCGTAATTCTTCACTTACTGTTATCGGATTAAGCAGAAGCAATGTTAGATTTTTATCAACTTGCCTGACTTTTTGAAAAAACGAATACTCTTTCCAAACGGTGTCACGTAGCTTATTTATTTGCGTTGAACTTAATGTTTGGAGACCTGGAATTTTGTTTATTTCTTCCATTAAACTTTTCGTGATATTATTTAAAATTACAGATGCGTCATCGCCAAAGCTGTTATCAGCATTTTGCTTCTCTGTAATCTCAGTATGCGAACTATCGTTATCGAATTCTCTATCGTCGTTATTATGACCAGTTGACGCTTGTGCCAGAATGCATTTTAATTTATTTATCATATCCATTTCACTAGTATGATGTTTCTTTTTTCGATGCTTCTTCGGCTCCTTCGTAGAATTTGTCGATAACTTTGCAGAATCAAGACATATATTGCCCTTCTCCGACTGATTTATTAAAATAAATGAGGCTTGGCAGTCATTATGACCAGCATCTCCTGCTGAATTGTGTAACAAGGCGTCAACTT
The DNA here is from genome assembly GCA_008042635.1 of Drosophila nikananu. NCBI lineage: Eukaryota > Metazoa > Arthropoda > Insecta > Diptera > Drosophilidae > Drosophila > Drosophila nikananu. Next base: position 10,617 of record VNJV01018893.1, on the reverse strand, counting down.
TCAATATCTCGGAGCTTAATTCATTGTCCCTACAGGCCTCATTGAGTTGCTTGTAAAAGGATTCATTGACCTCATTATTATTATTTTGAGGAACCTCTGTTGTCTTCGTTCCTCCAGTATCCTCTATGGGCAATACTTGATCCGATCCGACGTCGGTCTTAGAGGCGGCTAAGCGAAAAAAATTTATATCATCGATTAAATTATCCAACTCACTGTTGGACGACTGTCTGATTTTATCCAAGTCCTCCTTTGTTTGTCCGAAGTTTGCACAGATTCGGGTTTGAGATTGTGGGGTTCCTGATGCAATCTCCTTTAAGACACGTCTTCCATTTATGAACTCCTTCATTAGTTCGCATCGAGCATTATTTGCAAGAATTTGTTGCTGTTCGTATAACATTAGATCAGAATCGGAATAGAGTTTCTTTCTTGATTCCTTGCGTAACGCTTCGCTCATATTTATGCCATTTATAATATTACTATCATCCAAAGTTTCGTAATTCAAATATGGACTATTAACCATATTAGACGATCCTAAGCCTGCGCTCAAAAATAGATCAGCATCTCTCAACAAGGTGCGATTATCGTTATATTCTTGACTTTCCAACGGCTTGATGTCGATATCCAATGTTTCTTCATCCATCAACAACTGATGATTTTCATCTTGAAGGCTATGAAATGTTTCTGGGAATTCCTGTAGGGCGTCGATATTACTTTGGTTCTGTGTCTGATTTTGAATAAGTCCCATTAGATTACTAACCACCGATTGTTGCTCTATTGATATATTCTCCAGCTTCTCCAGCCGAATCCAAATCTTGCCATACTCATTGGAAAGCAAGTCCAAAGCACGCCAGGCAAACTTTAATTCTGTTTCAAGCAAACTTATTCTGGTTGCAATTTTATCCATATAATCGGAGATAATATAATCTGAATGCTGTTGCGATTGCTGTTCACTTCTTATTGATAGCATGCTGCCTTTGGGATAATAATTCGTTTTGTTTATCGATGGGCTAATTGAAGGGTTAACCGAAGTGTTGTTAATAGTGGTATTATCGAGGTCTATTAATGCATTTTTATTATTTATGGGTGGTTGGTTTAGTTGAGAGGATGCAGCTATATGATGATGATGTAAAGGTGATGTGCAATACTTTAACTGATGTAAGGACCTTTCATCCTCGGAATAATTTTGTGTTTTTATGTGAGATAGCGCCACCTCTGCGGTGTTATACATCGTCGATTGTGGTTGATGTTCTTGTTGTTGATGTAGTCGCAATTGTTGCTTTATTTTTATTTGACTTTGTAGAGCACTTTCTGCGAATGCCAGTTGATGTTGGTGTTCAAGATTATTTGTGTTGTTTTCTTGAGGTACATATTTATTTTGGGCCCTCGTCGGCGTTGGCTGTGGCTGTGATGCGTACATTGTTTTCAATTGTTAATTTTACCTATGAATTGGCTGTTGTTAATTTTGTCATGCTTAATAGATATGAGCGAAAATACATACGGTCAAGTCCAAAAAAAGTCAGTGTTTAATCAGCTGAAATACTAGTAATGCCTATAATAAATGTACCTAAAATTTACGTAAAAATAAATATTTTTACAGTATTAACAAAAAAACAAAACATATATAAATATGTTTTTTTAGAAGAAATACTTATGAAAGCAATTTTATATGGAATATATCAATTTTTACATTTTACAATACACTTATGTATCAACAACAGAATTTAAGTTTAGCCTAAAATGAATTTTTATTTAATGTTTTTTTTTGCGATATTTTTTAGTTGGAAACTTTTCGAAGGCGAAATCACAATATTTCTATAAATTTTATGTACATCAGCACAGTTTTACTTGTTCATGGAGCTTGTGTATATATATGTACATATGTACATATCCGACAACTGTTAGCTATCTGAAACTTTATATTCAAATGCCTTTTATTTTGACTTAAAAATGCTACAAATATTTTTCGAATGAAAACAAATTAATACTCGCTATGATCCTTTTTTCAGAAACGTTAAAAACTAAGTAAATAAGTCTCTATTGCTGCGTCCTAGATTGGTTTTAAAGAGTCTCACGGAAAATAAGCAAGACTCTGCTCTGCTCCTTAATTGTGGACGTTTACATGCTAAAAACTAAAGTTTCCTTTGAGTACTAAAAGCTTTCTGAATACAGACGAGAAACACCTTTTACTGAGAGAGAAAATTGAGTGTGTCTAAAAGCTGAGAGCTTCTGCGCATGTCCAAAATTTTGGTAACAGTTCTGGAGAAACAACTAGGAAAATCTACGGGAACCAAAGCTTACATACCCTTACACTCAGAATTGGTATATACCAATATAAAAGAAATAATAATTTTAATTTACAATTTAAATTTTATAAAAATTCACGTATAAAACCGATTATCCCAGATACTCATAAATTCTCTTAAAAAATTGGTAACCAACATTTTTTTACACTAATAACACCGACCACCACCACAAAAAAATCCTTTCTGTCTTAATTTTGCTTCAATACAAAAAAAAATACATTTGAATACATTTCTGAAAACAACCAACTAGTCAGCAGTTTGAGCAGTATGAAATTATACAAAAACGATGAAAAGCGTAGCATTAAAAACACAAACAACAAATTCGTAAAATTCAAAAATTTAAATAAGCACCTTATACAAAAATATATAAAATATACGTGTGAAGTATTTAAAATGTTCTTTTTTTTATATTTTGTTTATTAAAAAATGTTGTAGCAAACTAGAATGACACTTACACTTTTGTGATATTTGAGAATAAGGCTGAGCTTACGGGTGCGTTCAGCCACAGATTGCCCACTTTTTACTTTATTTAGGAGACCGGCCGTTGGTATATCTTGGGTATGTTCATAATCCCATGTATTTGGAAAAAATTTTGTAAGTTGAAAATTCATTAGGGTCCGACGTGTTCAAAGAGTTAACAGCAAGTAGTTTACCTGAGGCTCAAGAAACAACTCAATTGAGCCCTCCGCCGCAAATATATTTGCTGTACTATTTGACAGTTTCGACGTTTTAATACCCTTTAAACTAATAATAATAAAAATACACAGTTTTACCAATTTTCTTAGAGAATTCTATAATCATTAAAAAATATTGTAAGCCCGATTATTTCTTTAAATATTTTCGAGAAATAGTATTTTAACAAAATTATACTCTTTCGAAGGAGAATAAAAACGAGCTTGTTAGCATATTCATTGTGATCATGGTAAGCTCATTATTTAACTACTTAATGCGGGTTACTGCCACAGAAAATTTCTTTGTGTTAATCTATGTAGGCAGCCGTATATATAAACATACGCTTAACAGAAAAATATTCTGAACGCTTTACCTTCAAGGTATGCAACCCTTGAAATACCACTATCGGAAAATTAACTGTGTTAAATTAAGCAAATTTATGTAGTATCCGTTCTTTAGACAATAATAGGATTTTCTGTTTGAGTTTTTTTAAATAACTGGGTTATAGCTCAAACTGCTTACTTGGTTCTTTTCAGATGTAAAAGATATTATTAAAATGTTTTTTGCTTTTCTTAATTGTATGATTTAAAACAAATTAAAGGCAACCCTTATATCTTTTATTTATTTACCTATCTTATCAATAACCCATCAGCTGACTTCCGATAGAAAAATAAGGAAAAATAGACTTCATTTTCAAAGGGGTAGGAAATCGATTTGCTTAAAGAAAAGTTTATCAGGCGACTTTTTGGCAGTGAAAGTAAAAGCCAATTTTAACAAGTACCCTTGCAGCTTACAATTGGATCATTATGAATTCACCAAATGGCCATATCTCAAATTATAAGAAAATATGTTGGAAACTTACTGAGTTGCATGAGAAGGTTGCGGAGGAAGCGGCAAGAAACAAAATTTTGTGCACTTTCTGGTTTGGACATCCATTTCGAGCACAATATACCAAATGAATTGTTGCCAAAACTTCCTTCTCCACTACCACGGCAAAAAACCCCATAACCGACATCAATTGCTTGATTATAAGCCGCCAGTTCGCAACGGTTCCCTTTTTGTTTTTATACCCTTGCTGGGTATTATAATTTTAGTCAGAAGTATGCAACGCATGGAAGGAGACTTTTCCGACCATATAAAGTATATATATACTTTATCAGCATCAACAGCCGAGTCGATCTAGCCATGTCCGTTTCTACGCAAACAAGTCCCTTTGTCTTATTTCTCTTTTCGATAGTTTTTTTTATATGGAGTTTAGCTGCTTTCAAATAATTTATGTTAAATAAGATAAACACACAAGCTCGTAGTTTAAGTATAGGGAGTTTTTTCCGACTAAAATTTTTGATCACGCAGCTTTAAGGGGAAATATAGTATTTAAAAAATGCAGGTCAGAAAATAATTATGCTCCTTTCTTGGAGCTATGTACAATAAATAAGACAGGATTCCGGGGGCTTTGGTAGAACTTCCTCACATATACAGGGAAATACAAAAATTTAAATTTCGATCGAAGCCAGTCGACCGTTTGGATGGTCCTCTTTTCAGAATCGGAATATGGCGTTTTTGGAAAGCCGAAAGAAATGTTGTTTAAATAAAAAGAAAACAATACATTTTAAAATATAATCAAGTTTCTTGCTGACAACAAGTTGCCAATAACAAACGGAAAACGCAAGTTAAGGCAATACAATAACACATTATGCGTTATTGCGTTACCTTCGATATCGTTAGGTAAAGCACGTTAGAGTAAACAGACTATAATTTTTTACTCACATTTAGTTGTATGATTATTTTATTATAAGCCCAATGCCATCGCTGTTTCGCTGTAATTTCCGATTGCCTGATCATCTGCATGTGTCCACTCACAACTTCTTCAGTTTCACCACGCAGCAGTAGAGGTTTCTTCTTTTGCGACATTATCTTATTTAAATCAGTGAGATCGGTCAACTGGTCATTTAATTCTTCATCTTGCCCTATAATGTCTGGGTCATTCATAAAGCTTGCTTGCTCATCATGATCATGCACAATAATAATACTATCTTGTTTGTGAAGAGATATATTTGTGGCAGCAGGGATATCGGCAGAATTAGACATGGGCGACTCTACATTGGAGTCTTGGAGAACTTCCATTTTTAATAGTTGTCGATTTTGGATAGGACCAACGCTACCACTAGAGCTTTCATCTAGATAATTGCCGCTGTCTTCTTCACTATGGTAGGTTTCGTTATCGTAAATGAAGTCATCGTCGTCATTGTCCCGTTGATGTTCTTCGTCAATGAAATCTAATGATGATTGCTGCTGTTGTTGTGCTTGATTATTTGTCTTCTTTGGCTGATTCTGTTGTAGCTGTTCTTGCTCGAGGTACTTGTACTCATCCTCTTCATTAAAGTAGTCCTCACGATAGTCATAACCATTGTTGACATGCTCATAGTAACCATTCGTGCGTTGACTCTGATTCGAAGACGGTGTCGTCTGCTGAAGATCCAAATAGTAATCATTCTGCACACTATCAATATGATAATTCGGTTCCGAATTTATTGATCGAACTGCAACGTGATCTAATAGTTCATCATCAGCCTCGGACTCATCGTCATAGATCTCCGTTGGCATTTGTTTAATTAGCATTAATCCCGATTTACCATTGATAGTGGGCAGTTTTTTGCCAGTGGTTCCCGCTAACGGCACCGTTGGTAGGATTTTTGTGCTCTGATTACCATTGACATGGTAAGGCATTGAGAGTGGTTCATTGAGTTCTGTACTATAGGTGCTATTATTACTATATTCCTGCATTTTTACATTACTATTCTCATAATCATCGCCAGTGGTTGAGTAATGACTGCTCGACAGGGTAGTATCTTGATTGTTTTGCAGATAATTGTAATCGAAATTTTCAAATTTGGCTTCAGGAATTGGATTTTGGATATTGTTGACTGGCGTGAGCAATGTTGTGGTTGTTGTCGACGGCTTTTGCGTTACAGCTGATGCAACTGAAGATGCACCCTGATTGACAGCCTGCGTTGCTGATTGTACGGCTGCAGCTGCCTTATTTAAAATTGAACCGAACATTCCACCAGATTTAATACCTCCTTTTTTTTGCGTAGATTCAGGGATTACAGCTGGTTCTATAACCAAACTTGTTTCATTTGTAATATCCTTTTGGGATATATAATATCCATTATCTCTGGTCGATACTTCGATTAAAGAGGGTTGCTGGTCTTCCCTTAAAATATATTCACTTTGATGATCGGACATTCCCATATTCATCACCATTTCATTATTTAAATTCATATCCTCATCATAGTATTCATTATAATTTTCACAGATTGGCATTTTGATTGGCACAATTGATGATGATCTTTGATCTTTGTAAAAAGAAGCCTCTGGCGTTGTTCCATATGAGCTTCCTTGTTCTTTATTCTCATAAAGATTTGAAGTAGAAGAACTGGTGTCTAGATGAGTAACATTTTCAGCAAGAAAAGTTGATTCCGTTTCCGTTTCAACTTTTGTGGGTACTTTAGAACCAGAACCGGAGAGTAATCCCCCAACACTAGGCACTAGTTTTGATGCTAAATTAAAGCCAAAACCTTTTTTGGCATTGTTGGTGTGCTGCTGTTGAGTGTTGTTTACTTCAACGGTGGCCGAACTAACACCACTGAAAACTCCATCTAACCCACCTTTTAGGCCTTTAGAAAAGCCGCCGAGCACACTTGTTGCCGTAGAGGTCATTCCCTTAGCTGTTTGTTGTGTCTGGGAGGAAGGTTTGTAATAACCACCAAGTCCTGAGCTGTTGTGGTTCTGATTTAGGTCAATGTTTGCCTTACTTAAATTATGATCCACCGATGGTAAACTGTTATTATCCATATTTGCCGTAAGAATATCCGTTTCTGTTTGAAAATTCCCAACAGAGGCAGTCAGTTCTTTAATATCAACATTAAAAGTGTCATAGAAGGTATCATCGAATGCTGAAGATTGAAGATTGCTAGCTGACGCTTCTTCGGTTGTTAAAACATATTTGCTGACATTTGTTGTAGAGTCTACTGAACATACTATGGTGTCAATTGGTGCGATATCATCGATGGTTGTTGGAAAACTGGGCAATTCATACGAAGAAAATTCGGTTAGATACGAAGGCACTGGCACTATCTCAATATTTTCATCTAACTGTTTTGTACAAACATTGGGTGTTTTGCCATCGGTATCATTAATAAAATCAAAAGAATTAGCGATATCATTTCCACACGTTTCCAGTTCAACTATTGGCTGTGGCAAATCTGGTAAATCAAATTGTTTCATATAATCGGTGTAAGAGACTATAGGAGGTCCCATTATCGATGAAATTGGCGATGTTAATGTTAACGTTGATGGCGAAGGTGAGGCATCGCGGCTTGTCAACGCAATTGCCGTCTCATTTTTTATCGATGATAATACAGTCTCCGTTTGATTATTCATAGATGGCAACACTGTCTCCGTCTGATTACTTAAGGATGGTAGCAGTGTCTCATTGTTAATAGTTGGTGTGAACATGTTGTAAGAGCTATTACAATTTGTTGTGTCTACATCATGAGGAGTACCTTTGATTGATGAATTATCAATGTCTGGATTAATGAGGGAACTACTAAATGACAGCCTTGATGAATCAGCTTCAATTGTAGTCGTTGGTTTGAATTCTGATGTTTGGTAATTCCATGTTGTAAACTCCTTTAATATCGAATTGTCGCCTACACTACTGATTAGCTCTTCATTATCAGAGCACGTTCCTTTAATGATAGAAGAGCTGGCAGTCGCATCGGTAGCAATAAGGTTTTTTTTATTTGAATCGAAAAATGTATAAGGCTGTAGATAATCAGATATGTTAAATAAGGGTTCTGATTCCGGCTTTAAATTTGAGGGCTCTTCCGGAGGAGACTGGGATGGCGTTTTACTTTCTAAATTAACTTTGCTGTCAACATCTATATCTGATGAATTGAGTTTTGCACTTTCATCAGTTACTAGATCCTGGTTAATACGATTTAATGGAAGCTTTACTGGTGAACATCGATTGGGGAATAAATGTAATTGATATTCTTCGTTAAACGCTTTCTTTTCAGATCCTCTTGGCGAAACTAGTGGAGGTGTAATTTCGCTCAGTGGATTCAATGATAGTGCAAGTGAAGTTGATGAAGACGTTGGATAATTAGAATTCTTAGTCTGAGCTAAAAATTTAGTTGTTGGCAACTTTGGCAGTTGCTTGGGCCGATGAGTCTTCCCTGCCGTACAAGATGGTGAGGAAGAAGGTGACACATCGGTAACAGTTGTGATAATTGTAGTATGAAACGATGATTTGTTATGCGGTGTTGTTGGTAGAAGTTTCGGCAATTTTCTAGTTTTTGGTGGAATCGCCGTGGTCGCCTTCGTCGTTGTCATAGCACTTAAAGCAACTAGAGTGCCAGCGTCACTGCATTCTTTCGACAAAAATCCATCATTACCGAAATCTGTTGGCATCAGTTTCTTTGAATGCATCGATTGAACAGGCACTCTGGTCTCACCAGATGCTATTACGGAAGCCGTTGTCATTGCCATCATCAATGAGATTTTTCTCTGATTCTGCAGTTTAAGTTGGGCATTACTTATTGGCGGTGTATCGCTATATGTTGATAGATTGTCAGCCTGGTAGTTACTCTCATGGTACGCACTGTAATCTAATGGCAACATAGAAGTGTACGGCCGCGGCGCGTCGTATGGTGCGATTGTATTTTGACCAGAGTTGTTGCATTCCGACAAATCCTCTGCACCGAATCCTAATAATGATTGATTGAAATTTGAGGAATAAGTCGCATAATAGCCATTAAAATTATTTGCGGAGATAAATCGGTATTCATAGTCAACACCTGATGATGGCAACAGTTGACAACTGTCATCTGCCTGCATGGCACACATACCTTGCACTCCTATCTCTATATCAGTTCGAGATCCATTGATATTTTCATTTACTGGCAACATTGGCAATAGTTTCGCTGCAGAACCCTTAACATTTGGTGGTGCTGCGTACTCAAACCCGCCCTCACCATAACAGTACTCATTGGATGCTCTGTTGTGAAACCAATTGTTATCCATTTCCTGCTGGTAATCTTCCGGGTTTGTTCCATAACACTCATAATATTCATAGCTGTGATTTGTGTCAACCGCTGTGGGTTTGGTATCACTATATACTTGTTCTGTTTCTGGTTGGAGTGTGGTATTACTGTAATATATGCTACTGCTACTATTTGGTTCCCCATAAGATCTATGACCGGTGTCTGAGGTTAAGGCTCCGTTTTGTTTATTCATAAAATAGTCATCATGTCTTGCGTAGTGCTAAATGAAAAAAAAATTTTGGTTAAGAATAAATAGTATGTTGCTGTGATATCGACTCACCGTCATTTTGTTTTGAAAAAGATAACTAATTGTTTGCTGTGTTATCTGGAAACAATTGTTGCATCGAACCGTTCTTGCTTATGACTCAACTGATATGATGACATTGTAGCGCTGGACAGTTGTACCTGCAACTAATAACATTATTCAAAGTTTTAAATTTTTTTCCAAGTCCTAGTCTGGAATGACAAAGCCAATATTAAGTATTTAAGGTGGCAAGCAGACAAGAGAAACCATAATGCCGAACCCGATTCTTAAGAGATTTTTTGAGATCATTAACATTACCCATATATATAAAACTAAACAATTTATTAGGAAGATTCTAGTTTAAATAACATAAGTAAATAAACACAAAAATTTTTAACAATGGATATCACTTGTACAGCTTTTATATACACTAGTCGTCACAATTATTTTGACAAAATAATAATAATAAGGATGGTATCCTGCTGCAGAGTAAATTACTTTCCGACAAAAAAGGAAGCTAACTTCGGCATGCCAGAAGTTTAAATACCCTTGCAGTAAGTAAGAAGAAGAAAAATGTTCTGACTTTTTCGTTTTCTCGGGTACTGACATAAGATAAATGCGAAAGAAAAATGTTGCAAAACGAGAAATGTTGCGAGCGGAAAAATGTTGCTAACGAACTAAATGAATTTATATATGTACATATACATTCCTATGGCTGCAATATGATATAGTGGTCCGATTTAAATAAAATTAAAACCGAAATTCTGGAATAATACAAAATGTCTATGTCTCAAATTATGAAAATATGTGAAAAATTGGCTTAGTTAGATTTTTTCATCAAAATTTTCTGATCGGTCCTATGACAACTATATGATATCAATGCTGTTCGGATCTGGCTCATAAAATGCTTGGCGGTTCTGGTGCAATAAGAAGCAGTGTGTACACTCCCAATACTTTTAGGCTGCCTAATTATACAGTTTTACTCCAATCCCACAATCGGCCATCCTGAATATTCATTCGCCCCTGAATGAACTCCATTTTTATACCCTTGCAGGGTATTATAATTTTAGTCAGAAGTTTGCAACGCAGTGAAGGAGACATCTCCGACCCTATAAAGTATATATATTCTTGATCAGCATCAACAGCCGAGTCGATCTAGCCATGTCCGTCTGTCCGTCTGTCCGTCTGTCCGTCGGTCCGTCTGTCCGTCTGTCCGTTTCCACGCAAACTAGTCCCTCAGTTTTAAAGCTATCTGGATGAAACTTTGCAGATATGCTCCTATATGCTCTCA
>VNJV01018888.1:0-97251 GCA_008042635.1 Drosophila nikananu | reverse complement strand
AACACGGAGCAGCACAGGACACACGCTAGTGCGCCCAATCAGATAATGATGTCGTCCACCAAAGCTTTTGGGTTCCAGGTGAACAGGGGCTCGAGGGGCCACCGCGGCTAGGTGGGGGCGTCGGCGATAGAGGATCACATAAACCACAACTGACATGACGTTTGACTGGCGTTTGCCTTGGGAGTTCTGTCCTTCTATATACATATACATGTGTGTGAGTCTGCCCTGTCTGGCAACACACACACTCTGGCGTGTTAGCGGGACTTGACACCGAGAGAAAACTCTTTAGAAATGTAGAGTAGGTAAAAAGAGAAAAGGTAGTTAATAATAAATAAGACAGGGATAATGGGAATATGTTTAAAAAGGAAATACATATAAACGGGAGTAAATTACGTCTTACAAACAGAGAGAGAAATAGGTTAAGACCTTAAACGTCTTAAAGAAGTTTTGGGATAAAGATAACTTAACTTATAAGTAGATTGATTTCTAATTTAACGTGTTTAAAATGAGGAGATTTAAGGTTATGTTTACAGTAATCCTTGAAGGCTATATTTGTTGATTGATGAAGAAACTTCAATTTAAGTTCTTAATTGATATACATAGTATTCATCTTTCATTTCCTTTAGTTCTTAATTAAGAAACCATCTACATTTTCTCTACCTGTAGCTCACATGAGAGCGTGTGTTGAATTATTTACGGTGTCACTGACAAAGTTTACGATGTCCACGACAGCAACAACAACGGTCTAACCTTAGCTATTTGTACAGTAAATTAAGAGTGTGCCATTTTTACGTATTTTTTACGCTGCCACAGACACAAGCGTATGGCCAGCCAGCGTATTGCCACGGAGGAGATACTCGTATTTCCGGTTCCTAGACTGATATATGCGATTGTGTGGGGGTTCTGTGTGTGTGTGCGTTCTGCTCGATGAGACAATCATTATTAGTCAGCCCATGACAACAAAACAAATCACGAATGCTACGCAAACTTGGGCTGGGCTTGTGGCTCGTGTCTTTGCTCTGATTAGATGTTTTATCCTGTTTTGGTCCCCCCAAAACCTACTCCTCACCCACACTCATATATTTGTCTGAATTAGTTGGACACAATCATGTCCCGCATTCGAATTCCTTTCTCTATATTGCACTGACCTCGGTCTCGGGAAAACATGAAAATGTTAGGAAAAAACAACAATAGCAGTTCATTTTCCTGCTATCAAAATAAGCAGAATAATCATATCATCAGTCTGGAAAAGAAAAACATGCAGGTCATTAGGAGACGACCAGGGAACTAAAATTGAAGCGCTTGCAAGGATAAATGAGAATTCAGCTTAATTCATAAGATAGAAATTCATACAATAACAAGATTTATTTCCGTTTATTAATTAAAATCCTCTTTAAACAAAATATGCCAGATTTCTTTTAATTACTTGAGGACTTAATTCAATCTGGAGAACATTTTAATTTGCAAAAGAAAAAGACTTTTCGGCTGCCAACTTGGATGGCTAAAAACTGTTGCCTGCTTTCGAGGGCCATAAATTCGTTGGCCAAAAGTTGCGCGCGACAACTTCTACGTGTCTGTGGTTAAGTTTCGGGCCAAGTTTTGGTCCGCACAAATTGCCAGAGAGACCAATGGCAGGGCGGTGCTCTGGCCCTTATTACCAATGCAAATTCGATTGGAAACTAGGCTCAATATTGGCGGTATTGGTATAGGTGGGCGGGCGTTAGGCTTACCTGAGCTGATTCAGTTCGTCGCGCAGGCCGGAATCGGCGCTGGCCGCGTTCGTGGTGAGCCGCAGGGATTTGCGCAGGTTGTGCTCCAGCATCTCGTAATCCTCGCGGCGCCGCAGCATCAAAGCGCCGAGCTGTTTGGTCAGCAGGCGCACCTGGTCGCCCAGTGCCCTCTGCTCTCGCGAATCCCGCTCCTGCTCCTCGTCGCGCTCCTCCTCTTCGTCCTCCACGAAGCGAAGCAGCTCCACGCTCGACTCTGGCGCTTCCGTTTCCGTCTTGGGCTTGATGACATCCTTCGATGGACTGGTGGCCTTGGTGGCATCGCGCAACATGTTGTTCACGTCGCTGAGCACCACCACCGTGCCACTGGTAGTCGCCGCCGTCGCCGCCAGGCAGGCGACCTGCAGGATCACCGTCGCCAGCAGGATTAGCCGCAAACCATTTGAGCCTGCCATTGTTGCAGGGCAATTTAGATGCTCACGCGAAGGCTTTGCTTTGCCTTCTGGTTTCGCTCGGAATGTTTGGGGTAATAACAAAAATGAAAGGGACTCGACTTAGACGGGCACGGACACGGGCATGGGCGATTTATGCAAACGACTGACACGCATACCGCCGACACACAAACTTTGAGGCTCGACTTTTCGTCTTTCCGCTTTTCCGCTTTTCCGACTTCCCGGCGGCGTGACAGTCAAACACCTTATAAAAGGCGCTGGCAAACAATGCTACAATTATTCCTGTAGCTCGCCTCGGGCTTAATCCGCTTTGTTTTCGCCTTCGCTTTACGCACTGTTGTTGTTTTGGCCAACCGAAAGTTCGCACTGAAGGTATGTTGGGCACCGCTACTTCGGGGTTCTTTCCCAGGATATTATTTTACCGTTTTTTCGAAATGACTGAGGCGGCGCGTCGGCTGCTCCTGCTTTTATAGGCCACGAGGCCGACGCTTCGCCGGAGCTCGGCATTCGACGAGAGAGCGCTCACGAAGCGTACCACAGTTGACGGATAGATACTTTTGCCTTGCAAAAATCATAACTCTTGAACCAATTGAGATATTTTTATAATTTTTTTTTTATATGATAGGTAATTTTAGTACCTTTCGATTGAGTGGTCATACTATATGGTGTGATAAGTAGTAGATTTTATACTCGAAAATTAATTTTTTTGAGGCAGTTTTCTCAATTTTTATCCAATTTCGAACAATACATTTCATTTGTTTTCACTGAAAATGCTTATATGGTGCATATTTAATGTTTTAAAAACAAACAAAATAAATTTTAAACAAAAAAAAAAAACAAAATTTTTTTTTATAATTAAAATTTATTCATTTTTGATCAATTTTCAACAATTTTTGCACTTTTTGTCAATTTACATCATTCAATTTTACATCATTTAAGATTTTTGAAGAATCTTTAATCATTATACATTCATTTCAAATCATTAAGTGTCCTTACAAAGTCAGGAATCGAAAAACAAGCCGCCAATACAGGAAAAAATGAATGCCCGCCATACAATTTCGTACTGCGCTTGTAGCAGAATTTGCTCGAAACCACCCGTTTTTTACGCTGAGTTGAAAGTATCTTTTGCCTTGGAAATTCGGGGTGGCAGTTCGTGGCAGCCAATCTTTTTTGAATTTGATAAAGAACATATTCAAGAACAACACCTCATACGCCAAACACAAAATACAGCAAAATAAGATTTTTGACATTCCATCAAAGTTGAAAAATAGGTGAAAATTAGTACTTTGGTAAAACAAGTATGCCTGCACGTGCAACAAATATTATAATTTCATTCTACCTTGCTTTTGACGAGATTTGATGACCCTTTCGATAGAGACCAAAACGATGCCGGTCGGTTACATATTTTACCTAAAAATCGACCGCAAAGTCGGATATTTCCTTAAAAACTACCTGATTGTTTGGCAACCCAAAAAAGGTTCAACTTTGAACACGTGTAACTCCTTAGATACTGGACCGATTTGAATAATTTTTTGGATTCATCCTTGTTGAACTATTACCTGTCGAATGCAATAAAAAATTTTACGATCCGTTCTCACCAGAAATTTGATTTTTGTATAGTATCTGTATCTTTCCGGCAACTGTGCGTACGAGGGAACACGAAGTGGTGGCTCAGCTCGAAGAAGAGCGATGGGCACCTGTGCGAAGGTGTAGTGGGCGAGAGAGCATGCAACAAGCAATCAAAGGGAGTCGCTAAGAGAGAGCGACTCTCTCTTAAGAGAAGAGAAAGCAAAGTGGTTGCCGAAAATAACTGATTGTTATTGTTAAAGATCATCTATAGTTACTCTTCGCTCTAGAACCAACACAAAAAAAAGAAAGCAGCTCAAAATGGCGGCCTGCCTAGTCCCCCTGCCCCTCTTTTGTTATTTTTTCCTTTCGCTGCTCCTGACACATGGCGCGCTTGCGGTGAATGCACAGCAACTGCAAAAGCAACAACAAACCAACGACAGCCTGCAGTGCAAACGGCAGATGTTTAGGCTCCGAAAGGCAGACGTAGAAGTGCGAAAACATGTTGACGAGCTCCGCAAAAGAAACAGTGGAAAAAGTCACCGGCGAGGCAGAAGAAGATGCAGCAGAAGAAGCAGGCTGGAAGGTAGCTGCCAGGACCTGGAGGAATGAAGATGGCCTAGCGTCAAACAAAAGAAATTGCAGCAGGCAAAGGTATCCTTTGTCTAGGATATCGTTCATAGGCAGCAGCTGCGGAAATAGTAATTGGTTCTGATTTCACATCAAAGGAGAATTCTTGTCCTCAATGGTAGGAAAGTACCTCACACAAAGAAATTGTAGGTAAGACTATTGTCATTTGAGGATAATAAGAAATTCTTTGAATTCGAAAAAGTTGTTTTTAAAAAATGTGCCGTTTTCCAATAGAGTATTTTTATGAATTATTGGCAAAAAGGAAGGCTAAGTACACGGTTCTTATAAAGTCTATAGAAAGGAAAAAGGAACTAGTCCTACAATTCAAAAGAAATTAATTTTATAATCACTGCATGTAAGTCTTCTTGTAAAAAGGAGAATACCCTCTTCATGAGTATTACTAAAAAGTAACAGCAACAAGCTGTTCAATACAAAATAAATTTAACCATTTAAGCTTTTTCCATCTCATCTCCAAACCCATTTTTTTCCTTTGCTACCATGGCCATCCTGGTATAGGCCAGGATTAGTGGGAGGACATTCCGGAAAAAGGTTTTAAAGTGCAGCATTGGAATGCGCCCGCAAAAGTCAGTGGCAAAAAAAGGAGTAGTAAAGCTATTGAAGTGGTCGTAAGCCCAGAATTTCTGCATTGTTGCAACGCGGATACTACGAAAGGGGGAAAATGGCTTCACACATAGGCCGGGAAATGGTGGAGCTTAAAAGAGGAAAGTGCCGCAGAAATATGCCAAAAATGGCGCCTTACGCACCGAAAAAAGCGTTGTAAGCTATGCATTTTTACCAGTTTTTATTGGTGTTTTTCCCTCTCCCCCTATAAATATAATAGGGGTGAGGAGGTGCAGGAGGGTCAGGGGTCAGTTGAATGGAGTGCACGCTTGGCTGGGCCTGGAGGGGGTGGTGTGGGGTTGGACAGGGGGAAAAAGGGGTTCCAACAGTCTGCCATTGTGGGCACTTGCCGTCGCTGTGTTGCAATTTG
Source organism: Drosophila nikananu (assembly GCA_008042635.1). Lineage (NCBI taxonomy): Eukaryota > Metazoa > Arthropoda > Insecta > Diptera > Drosophilidae > Drosophila > Drosophila nikananu. The sequence goes on along the minus strand of VNJV01018888.1, from coordinate 91,885 downwards.
CAATATTTTTATACCCTCGCAAAAGGGGGTATTATATATTTTTTGAGCAGCTTACTATTTGAAGGGGAAAAAACCTTATCAAGCCAATAAAGATTACGTTTTTTTATACAGTGAAACTTCGATACTGATAAAGGTCTTCCATACCATTGTGATACTTGCATCGAAACTTGTGGCATATTTTTGTTGATTTACTTGTAGATTTAATCACCATTAGACTTGCCTTTATTTTGTCCTACAACTACTTATAATAATTTTTCAGCAATACAGTTTCAATGATTTACTTACTAGCGAGTGCCACTGTAAATAGCTTCAAAAAGGGCTATTCTTCACTTGATTTTCAAACATCAAATGGGAATGAAATTCACTGTACCCTTAGAAAATATTACTATTTATTGGACAAGCAAGGTCTTAAAGTGTATTCACCCGTTCATTGATTAAATTCTTGCCCTATTTGTATTATTTCGTTTTCGTTTTACTTTTTAATGTACTCTCTCGTCGCCGTTGTGGAAGCAGGAAGCGGCGGGCCGGCCAGTGGAGGACAAGCTGCTGCTGGCCAACCCCTTTTGTGGTGGCCATCATCAATGGACGACGTGGCTGCATAATCAAGCGTTGACCACATGCACATCCCAGCCGAGTCCACATCTATTACATGCACATCCACATCCACATCCACAGGCATGGCCCAAACACATCCCCTGGCCACGCCATCCGGCTGAGCTGTTTGCATATTTTGAGTGGACGCAGTTTAGTTTTTAATTTGATGCCTTTGTTTGTTGTCATTCTGTTCTAGCTTGTTGCACACGGCAGAAGCAGAAGAGTGCATTCAGGGGTTGGGGGCATTGCACCTGGGAGTGGTGGCAGCCGCCATTTGCATGGAAGTGTTCCCCTTGCTTCCCCGTTCCTCAAAAAAAAAAATAAAACCCCTTTGAGCATTTGTTTCATTGTCGCCCGTTATATTGTTGGCTTTTATGCGGAGAATTGCGGCTGAATGTGGCAACGAATGGCTCACGCTATGGTCAGCATATTAAGGTAATGGCCCGGAAAGCCAGTAGTCACTGGTGCTGCTGCTCCTCTCCAACTATCCAGTTGCTCCCAGTCGAGTACCCGGGATCGTTGTTAAATGTGCAACTCAAGCCAGAATATGGAGTTCAAATTCCATTTGCACTCATATTCGGCGGGGATTTCCCCGCAGTTACTGCCCCATTGAGTGCGACTCGAATGTCCCGTGCAGGTGCTAAAAACCAGGTACTCCATTTAATGCTCGCAGTATTCTTCCCCATTTGCAACTGCACTTGGAGTTACTTGCAATAACATCAGGTGTGTTTTCAGACAAGGTTAAAGTGTCTTTGAGCCCTTAAATCTACAATATGAAGAGATAAAAGTCATTGACAATACGAATTTCTCTTTCTTGCTATTCCTAAGATGTTTAAATAATTCAATTAAATTCTTAGGCATATATTCTCATACTTAGAAGGCCTTAATAAACTGAGCCTCTCGAAATAAACGGCAACAATCAATGCCCAAACAAAGGAGCAGGTGTCTCTTATCTGTGTCCACTGCTGACTACTTCGTTGCCTTTCTGGCCAGGCGGCAGATGATGAGGGCTCCTTCTCATCATCCTCATCAATGCTGAGGGCATTGTTGATTCTTTAATGTTATTAAGGTATGTATATAGGTATATATACTATATGCATATGAGTTGATTCGAGTCGAGGACAGGGTTCCGGTTCTTTGGCATGCCAGCAAGCACGCGATATTTTCTGCCCGAAAATAAAATAACGCTGCACAGGCGCAGTTCCAGTCCGAGCACTAATCATCTGAATGACAACGGCAGCAGCAGAAAAAAGACGGCAACATCATGGCCAAAAGAAGCAAGAGAAACAGCAAAAGCAACAGCTGAGACAGCCGGCAAACTGGCTGCTGCTAACGGCAGGTGCAAAACATTTACCACTCGAACGAAAATTTCCTACCTGATTTAATCTGCCGCTGCTGTGTTGCTGCCATTTGCTCCTTTTTATACCGATTAATCGTAAAACTAGGGGGTATATTGGTTAAATGGAAATAAAGGAAATTATGAATACAGCAACTCAATACTTTCCTTGTTATCTTTAATTTAACTACTTTAAATATTTATCACTTTGAACTTATAATCAAGCTGTTCAACATTCAAAGTTCTAAGCATATTAAGCATAATAATTTAATTACAAATTAAGGATGCTTTGTTATCGATATATTTTCAATGAAATCGATGGACTTAAATGGAAGATGTAAGTACATTTTTGGTGAATCAATTTTCTCTTTACTTGTGTAAATGCGAGGTCAGGTATTTAATGGTCGTTGCAAAGCGTTGCAACGTTCTTAATTCTCTTTACTGTTCCCTGCTCTGTGGCGGAATTGCTGCTGCTGTGTGCGGCCTCCTGATGTGGCTGTTGTGCGCCTTGCCAAGGCTCCGCTACGTGTTGTTTCATCAACTTCGGGACTTGTAGCCACCGGCTTGGATTGGCGTGGCGTGGCATGTTGCCTGCATGCTCCGCTGGTCGCACACACACTGCCACACGAAACACACACAGATACTGCGCTATCACTCAAGGCTATTGCTGCACGGCTGCCTTCGTTTTAAACATCCACTTTGGTTGTTGCTCTTCTTGGTAACACCAACGCATCACCATCACTGTCTGTGGTCTCCTCTGCCTTACTTTCCTACACTCTTCGCGGACGGACAGAGAAAGTGAGTGTAAAAGGCAAAGGCGGGGAAATAGGGAAGAGGCGAACGCATTGACAGACCATAAAAACAATCCCTAGGAGCCATCAAGCAGAATGAGGGCTAATGCTGCCATTGACCAACATACGAGAAACAAAAGCAGAACAAAAGAAAGGTGACTGAGAGTGGACTATGAGATACCCTGCTTTGCTGGCAGTTAATTTAAACTTCTTTCAGGGATATATTTTTCTGAAAATGTATCCTAAATGTCCTAGAAAATTATAAATATAGAATTAAAAAATATAAACTCTATGGATACAACAGAATAAGATTTAAAAATCCATAATCCTTTATTGATGTGAAAATATATTTCTAGTTTAAGTAATTCTACGATTAATAACAAACTTAAAATCTATGTCAAAAATGTCCTTGTCCACCAATATTCCTTCTAATTCAAAGAGTACCAAAAAAGGAAGATGAAGCGTTGAAGCACAGAACCAGCAGAGCGACAGCTGCAGGCACAGATGCACATGCAGATACAGATACATCCACAGGACGCACCAGAACAGCAGGGCCAAAGGGGAGAGTGGAGTGCAAGGAGCTATCCTAGAGTGTGTTTTGCGACTTTGCAGCTGTCACACTCGCTGCTATTCCTGCGTATGTGCCCCGCCGCCGCCGCCTCAGCACCGCCGATCAGCAGATTTCAGTTTTCGGCTTTTGGGATTTCGGTTTTCAGGCCGAGACCATTAATGGACAAACCGACAGGACCTCGCAACAGTTGCCCCGCCTTTTGTTCCTAGAGCTGCTGCTGCTGCTCCTCTTCATCATCCTGCGTCCTGGGTCCTGCTGCTCTGCACTTTCTGCTCTTCCTGCTCGTCCTTTAGCCAGGCAAATAACGACAAAAGGCAGGGGGTAGTGCATCGAAGGTGCCAGGACATGCAGCTGTCTGCCGGTGACTCCGACTTCCTCGGGGCATTCATCGTCCTTTGCGACGGACACTAATATCGAATGCTGGAGCGTGTCAGATTTGCGAGTGATGAACAGCGTTAACTGGAAATTGACAGACGGCCCACTGAGCGCAGTGAGCCCTGTTTTTGTTACCAGTTGACAGGCGATGTCCGGCAGGTTATCAGGAATTTTCGAAGGCGACGAACTGGCTGAGGCTGAAAGGTACTCAAAAAGGAGAGGGAGAGGGAAGGCTCTACATTAAGGATTTTAACAAAATAATTGAAGTGTTCAAGGCCTTTTTGGTTTTTTATTTTTGTGTACATATTATTTGCTAAATGGGACTTTAGGCATACAGAATTCTTCAGAAATCTATAAAATATTTCGTATTTAAAAGGTTTAAATTATAAAATCTAATATCAAAACAATTGATTAAAGTCAGAGGAGAATGTAAGTAAAACTTGTGAAGTTATCAGAATTTTTCTGCCTACAAGCAAATTTATTGATTTGTTCCATATCATTCTTATGATTATTATTAATATGATTTATGTTTATTTTAAAGCTTATTTTAGTCTGTTGTTTTGTTAACAATTACCTTTAGCAAGTCTTAATTGCCTTAATTTTCTTAGCTTGTGGTTTAAGCTATTAATAACATTTTAAGTCTTATTTTGTTGCACTTTTATGTGCATTAAAATACAAGCAAAGGCTACGTTAACTACAATGTCATTCAAAAATACTGGAATTTACTTCCCGTTGTTATTGAATAATTCATTCCTTTTACTTAAAGCTCCTAAAAAAATTTAAAAAAAAATAGTCACATGGCTGTGGGAATTTTGTACCCGGCCACATTTCAACCCTCCCAAATTTCCCACAGACGTTAAAGTTTCCACCGTCCATTTATTACATTCAAACGGAGTTTAATTGAGGACAATGACAATCACTCGAGGGGCAAATTCCAGGAAAGAGCGCTTGTAAGGGCGCCCGGGTTCAGGGCATTTAAGCTTTTAGCAGTTTTACAGCTCTGGGCATTTAAATCACGACCATCGGGGAAGGGAAAACAAAAACGAAAAACGGCGAAAAACATTGCGAAAGAGTTAATAACAAGCTGTAAACAATGCCTCACCCCGTCCGGCTCTCTCAATTCCAGCAATTTTCGACGAAATATTGAAAAAAAAAATACAAGAAAAAACCAAAGAGCAAAAACGTAAAAGAAAAGGCACAAAAAAAGGAAGCAAAAAATTCTGTGTAACTCCTGCTCCTGATTCTGCGTCCAATGCACAGATGTCGCTCAGATTACGAACTTAATTGCCCCAGTGCAGGATATGAAACCCCAAGCCCAATGCCCCATGCCCCGTGCCCTCCAGAATTCCCATTCCACAACCCCTCATCCCATCCTTTTCCCGGTACAATAAAAAGCGGAATTCAGAGCTGCAGACGGACACACAAAAAATAGCGCTGGGCTAGCCCAAAACTGCAGGCCAACAAAAATCCAACAGCAGTAAGACGAGCCAGCCAAACTGGCCAAAATGTCAGGGTCCAAACATTGAATGCGAAACATTTCAGTTAACTTCTGTCCCCCCCTTCGAACCGAGCGGTGGCTTTAAAAAATCCATGTCTATGCCAGTGGCCGTGCAAAGCGGCTTTTGCATTTTTAACTGCCTGGCTTAAATTTTCTGGCAGTTGGCATGAAACGGGGCCAATTGATATGAGGCTCTCCCAGTTATAATTCCTACGGAATATTTCACTTGGCCAATAATTGGGGGGCTTTTGAATGGGAGAACGCATGAGTTAAAGCCAGATCAGCTTGATGGTATTTGTGGTAAGCCAAATTAATTGATGGAATATTAAAGTAGCATTACGTTGAGTTTATTATTTAAAATTAAAATAAACTCAAAAAAATCAGGAAGTGTGAAATAAAGGGAATAAGATGATTACTTGTAGAGGACCACTAATTCAAGGCTTCATTGTTATAAGAATTAATAAGAAATTTTAAAGATTATTTCAACGGATTTGGCTTTCCGAATTTCCTCTTTAAAATTTCCCCAAGTTTCTTGCATTTCCTCTTTAAAATTTCCCCAAGTTTCTTGCCTTTCTATAAACTGTAAACAGTTTTGCCTAAGATGCATGTCTACAAGCAGCCTTACGCCTTGATCTCTTTATTTCTAATATACATATATATCGATTTCTTGTTTTGTTTTACTGCTCTTCAGCAAGTACAGACTCCCCGCCCCTCCCCAGATTTATTTGTACCTTAAACTTTTTCCCCAAAGTTCAATATAAAATTGTTTGCTTTTGCGGTCTATTTTGGGCGTTCGTAAGCGTGGCTCCCCCCTTTTATTGAACCGGGGTTTTCCCCGAAAAATACAAACGGAGCTTGTGGCTGCCTGTGCACATGTTTTACTTACATCAACATATATATATATATATATACAGTACTCAAAAGCCCCCTATTTTGTGGGGGCCTTATCGGCATTTCACTCCTTTGCACTCGAGAGCCTGCATTCGGCTTTGTTTCGGCCACGTAAATCTTTTCAATTTGAATCAACCTAAGCGTTTGTCATTTTGACTAATGGCTTATCAAGGCAAACAGAGAAACACACAAACACAGCAACGAGCTCCCAGAAGCCGAAAAGATGTTTGACAAAATTTATTGTATCGTAAATTACGCATAAGAAAGAAAAAGTTAACAAAAAAATACAAGAAAAGCAGAAAGCATGAAGTAAAGTAAAGTAAAAAGGAGAAGAAGGCTAAAACTTTGCTAGCTTACAGCTCGTAAATTCCTTGGGGGAATTTATGCAAACTTTCGTTTGTCGGTTTGACTCCTCAGGACGATTGCTCCATTCCTTGAGGTGATTTGCTGTCGCTGCAGGAATGCCCCTTCTAATGACCGACAGAAGGCTGGCGGGCAGGCTGGCGGGCAGGCAGGTCATGCACGTATTAAGAACCTTTTTTTTTGGGGGGCGTCATTATAAATTAACAATGGCGAGGAGCAAATATTTCAGCGTGCAGCGACACCGAAAAAACATGGAGCGCAAAATGATGGAGCATTTACCGCTCCTCGAACAATAAAAGTCGTCGACGACTTAAGGAAAAGGAGGAGAAGCAGGGGTAGGGCAGGAGCAGGAGCAGGGCAGAAGCAGGAGCTGGGCAGGAGCAGAAGCAGGGAAGAACCTGGAGTAGACATACAAAAGCTGGTGCCGGAGAAGTCGCCAAGACCCGGAGCCAGAGACCTGGAGCTGGCCCAAGGATGACAAAAGTTTCCGTTGTTGTTTGCCCAGCCCACCTTGTTGCTGCATTGTGTCAACTGGTCGTCGCCCCACTTAGCCATTCTCCTTGGAATCCTCCTTTTTGGCATCCAGCTCCAGCTCCAGATCCTCCTTCCGCTCCCACCCCTCCTGAATTCCCCCCCTTGTGGGCATATGAAACATTTTCTTTGGGACAAGGAAATATGAATTGCGTGCCAAAGAACAAAAAGCAGCTAAGGACGAAAGAAAAGTTTCGCTCGGCTTTGTTTCGTTCTGTTCTTTTTGTGTGCCTGCTTTTCCAGCTTGTTTTCGGCTGACTGTGTTGCACTGAGCGAAAATAAAAGGTTTAGGCTAAAGGATTAGAGACTTGATAATAAAGATACCAGAAATTTCCAGAACTTATTTCAGAATCTTATATTAACTGCAAGTTATTAAAATACCTTCTTATACTTTACTAAAATCTATAATATAATATAAAATAAACTATATAATAAACTAATGAGTTGGTAAATTGCAAATTCACGTATGATTTTTTATAAATATATGATATATATTATATATTAGTGATATATCAAGAGTTCTTTATTTTCCACGTGTTTTTTCGCCATGTTTCTGCTCTTGTTGTTTTTCTGCCTTGGTGTGCTATTTTGGAGCTCGGCTGCTGGTTCTGCTTTTTGTTTGTGATTTATTTATTTTGTTGTTTGCCGCTTTGTTGTCACTTTACGCTTTTATTGTGCCGCCCACACCCATACCAGCCAGAACCCATTTCATCCGCCTCCCAGCTCCTACCGCCTCCTGGACGGCCGGGCGGCAGGACCCACATCGAGTATACGCCTCGTTGTGTTCCGCTAAGCAAGAAATCATAAAGTTAAACTTTTCTTATTACCCCCGGAATGGCAGACACCGGGATCTGGGGCGGTATCATTACAATCATTTGAGAGCCACTAAGCTGGCAGGATAATGAGGAGTCGCTGGATCCTGGGTCCTGTTTGCCGTGGGGATAAACCACATGGTAACCAGATAACCCAGAGCCCGGACATCAATTGAAAGTCAAATCATAAGCCGGAAATCGTTATACATATCACCTGCTGCCAGTTACCGGCGGAGGAGCGGAAACAAATGCCAGGACCAGAGCGAGATGCGAAATGCGAAATGCGTGTGTGTTTGTCTGAGGTTTCCTACCCTCGCATCCGTTCGATTTTGCTAAAAAGAAATGCGGCCGAGGATAACGACTCTCGACTCAATTTCGACTGTGGATTGCCGGCAGACAGCTGCCAGGTCGTCCGAGCATCTTGTTTCCGTTTGCAAATAAAACATATGCTCGCTCTCAGGTCCCCGTTTCGTCCTTGTTGTCTCCGAGATTCCCCCTTGCGCTGCCTTCCTGCTCCTTTGGTTTGCATTCATTTCGTTTCTGCATATTTCCTGTATTTATTTCAATGGCTTAAGGGCCCAGCTCCGCATATCCTTCCATAAATCCAGGCAGGCAACCATCCATCCTGCCATCCTGCCATTCATCCATCCCTCCCAGGCTCACTGTCAAGTGGCTTGATTTTTATTTATTTTTAATTATGAAAAATTGTAAGGAAAATATTGTGTGTGGCAAAAAACAAAGGGCATTCCGAGAATTGACACAGAAATCACTTTTTTGTTGACACTGCACCTTTGATTTATGCGTAAAGTGGCAACGATGACGGGTGGGCCAGGTGTGCGCAGGGATCGGGGGGCGCAGGCAACCGCACTTGCAACGCCAACTTCATCAGTTGGAATCAGTGTATGCAAGCTGGCACATTGGACACATTGTAAGCCAAACAGTGATGCGGAAAATAAGCGAGTTAATTACAAAACTGAGGTATAAAATATTGCAGTCAATGGTAAGTACATTTATTTGCACATATTTTATAATAATTTTGGAAATACATTTGTTTTTATATATTGAAATTATTGGAATACGATTTTTGTGTGTCTTAAAATCCAGTATTATCCAAAAAAGGGACAAATAAATCATTAGTATCACATTTCTGACATAAACTCACTTCATTTTATCCACCCATAAAGATCCTTACAATATAATTTTTTCTAAAGCCTATAAAGATTATTTTCTAACCTTTTGAATATTAAGGTTTTACTATAAATAAACTTTAGGCTCATGAAGTATTATTCTTTATACAATTTCTGTACCTTTTAATTATTTTTCTTATTAAAAATTCCCATATTTTACCCTGCCATCTCTGATGCCCAGCCAGAGCTTGTCGTGGGCGAAGGATGCTGGTCGAGGCAACAAGGATGCCGGGCGATGGTGAGAGTGGTGAGACGGCCGAAAGGACACATGCAGGACCGCATTGTCCTGTCAGCGTCATTGCGAATGAAATATGAACAGGACGCCATGTGAAAAGTGCAGACACCGAACGGCAGTCTCTGTTGTTCATTCGCAGGATTCACCACACACACAGCCACCTGGCGCCCACCCCAACGCCTCCCCACCACACCTTCGACGTCAGCAGGCGGCAAATTGCATGCGGTGGCCAGTCATGGAATCATTTAAAATGTTGCATCCCAAATGAATCGACTCTGCCGCAGGACGTTTCGGCAATGCCGCCCCATGCCGCCCACTCATTTGTTTTGGCAACCGCAATTTAAACGCTGACAGCCAGGACACGGAAAAAAAGGATTCGAGACAAACGACTGGATTATGGTGGAAATTGTGGACAGTGTAAATCGCTATTTAGCCAGCGGCTTCGCGGAAATTGGCTCAATTAGCCGTCCATCCCGATTCTGCGCTTGGTTAATGCTTATTTTGGGCCCCGTCCGAGGCTTAAGGCCCGCCAGTTGCCTCTCATTTCCCGCTTATCATATTTCATTCTTTTGTTGTAGCTTTTGCTGTTGTTGTGTCGCACTTCATTTTCCTTTTTTATTGCCGGCCAAGACCGCCGCCACACGCAAAAAGTTCCACTTCGTTAAGCAAAAAAACGGCCAAGCGAGAATTTTATTGGGGTGCCAAAAGGACTTGACTTGTCATGTTTTTCCAAAGGCGGTCAGGGCGGCGGGGCCTACGCACACACAGTGTAAACTTTGCTGGTCTAGCTTTCAGTACAGTCAATTTCTTGTTTGGCTTTCCCCTCCTCACACATTTTTCCCGAGGAAATGCTCCTCGCGAAGTCCACAACGATTGTAACGAAATAAAATCAATATAATGTGCAAGTTATTCTCATCAAATTTAAAGAGCTTGTTATTCAATTTCCGATTTGACGATGACTGGATAATAGAATTCATTTGAAAAAGAAAATGGAAATATTTGTGGATTTCTAAAGGGAAAATGTGGAAGCGTGTTTCGTTTTTCTTTGTTGATCTGGTTTGGGGGAAATTTCGAAATATGTATCATAATTTCAGTCAAAAGCTTACAAAGTAATGAAGGAGTCATTTCCGACCCTATAAATCATATATATTCTTGATCAGCATCAACAGCTGAGTAAATCTAGCCATATAAGGCATAAAAAAAAATTTATCAAAACTTGCCAAATTTTTTAAGGGGTTACATCATTAAAATTTTCAGAAATTAAAAAAAAAATTTAATTTTTAAAATCTTAAATTTAATATGCAGATTTATTAATCTAATAAAAACTAGCACAGAAAAACTTTCCGAATTTAAATTAATACATTTTTGGCTGAATTACGACGGATTTTCAAGTTGAAAGACGAAGTTTTCTTTCTTTCTTCTTTGAAAAGATAATACATTTTATACAAAATGGTGTCAACTATCAATGCCTAGTTACAAATACATTAATTCCTTGTTACACTATTTAACCTTGATTTTATGGCTCAAAACTCTTGCCTTTTTGAGGACCTCCAACTGATTGCAACGGCTTTAAGCGATTTGGCATGATAATAACCCCCTTTTATGTATTACCATCTGCCATCTAAATATTTTCATCTGCTTTCCAATTTGTGTTTTTTTGCTGCGCTAGAGTTTCAGGTTGCGGATCCCCTCGATTCCTATCGCGAACGCTCCGAGTCGCCGAGTGCTCAACGGGTATTTAATTAAAATGGATGAAAAAGTGATCCCAAGACGGGCAGATCGCATGTCCGGGACCCTCGGCAACGCAATGCCAACCCCTAACTCCACGAGGTGCGGCTTGGAGCAGCTGCTCCCTGGAGCATTGCTTTGGACTTGCTTGAATCCGTACAAGAGTTTCCCCTTCTCGCTCTCGCTCTCTGCTGCTCGGGTAAGCCGAGCAGATGCGGCTGGCGGCCGGTGACCGGTGGCTGGTGGCTTCATTAAAATTAACAAAACTTAATTGCAGCTTTCGTGGCACGAAACATGCTGCAAATGCGTGTTCCAATCTGTTTGATGGCCTGCGCAATCGAGTTCGAGTGGCATCGCAAAGGGGGAGCCCAGCACCTGCTCCTGATCCTGCTGCTGCTGCCAAACAATTTGATATATTGTCCTGTAGGGCTTGATCCTGATCCTCCAGCCATACTGACAGATTGCAGGTGCAATCGGATGGAAGGAAAAATCATTTAGGGGGCTTTACAATCGTAGAATCTGAATGAATTCTTGATGATCCTAGGATAAACATCTAGAATTAGTAAATACTAGTAGAATCCAGCAGTAATTTTGACTGTACTTTGTTCTCTTTGCATTGGCAAGAAAATAGGTTTAAGCCAGACCTTGTTAACTTTGCCAAAGTCGTTTACCTGTCAATGGCCGTAATTTCAGTTGCAATTTTGAACTTTTGCCATGTCGACATTTGCATGGCCCTTTCCTCGTTCGAGAGTTAGGGAGGGGTCTTCACCCCCCTCCCAGTGGCAAATCGCCCCCCCGAACAATTACCAAAAGTGTTGCCAAAGTTCATTGGGCCCCGGCGGAAATTCAATTCCTTTTGCCAAACTGACAGTTGTCGTCGTTTGGCGGCGGAAACTTTTCGACAAACTGCCATCAATTTCGGTGGTCACCAGGCCCCAGCAATTAATTGAAGGACCCCAGCCCCATGTTGTGCCCTGCCCCCGTGTCCCTGCCCCCGAAAATCATATTCATAAATTGCCGGGTCACACTTGTGGCCAACTATTAAACATACGGCACATCAGGCAGCTGGCGGAGTGAGCCTCCTCGTGTGTGGTCAACGGTCGGTGGTCAGTCGGTGGTCTGTGGTATCGATATCCTGCCATCGACAGGAGCCACACCAATTCCAACAAGAGCAGCGGCAGCAGGAGCAGGACAATGGCAGTTGGTGTGCCATTTGCTTGAAGTGTGCCTTCGATAAGCGGCCAGTTGGTCAGCGGCAGTCGGGCGATATGAGATCCGGTTTCAAAACAAGAGTTTATGGTTACACTTAAAGCTCACCCATGTGGATGATGATTAAACGCTGGTCGGCATTGGTGCTGGAGTTGGAGGCCCGAGGAGCAGCACGACTACACCCCATTGTCTTTTGTTGCTCGCATAATTCCCGCATTAATGACGTCGATTTCAATAAAAACAGCCAACATTTTATGCTCGAGCGGGCGCATTTTGATGTGAAACTCAAACAGGCACGAGATAAAATAAATATATAACTCATACGCCCCGTGTGCACGGACAGAAGGAGCTTCCGGAGTCCCAGGAGCTGTAAAAACAGCAGCTGCCCAGCGTTATTTCCCCAGATCTTTCACATGCAAAAGGGGTCGCTTCCATTCGGACCTTTGCAGAGTACACTGAAAAATGAATTTAAAAACAGTTTTCCTAATTGGTATGTGTATTTGCATTGTACAAATGTTTGCAAAATCAGTAGAATCCGTGTATCCCCGATATATGGAAAGCGTCAATGCTACATTTAGGAGGAATGAATATTATAGTAATTAATTTAACGTTTTGCGCCGAAAAATTAGTATTATATTATACCCATTCCAGAGCATCCAGAATTCTCTCAGTGCACACAAACGAAGGAGTGGGCAAAGCAAACCCGCAAAAGTCCGTTGAATGCATTATGTAAACTCTCTTTTAATAAAGGTGACTATTCCCATCTCGCTCTCGAGTATTTGCATTGTGCATTTACTTAATATTGTCCAGTGACCCAGTGTAATTTAGATAAGCGGATAAGCCCTCATCCTGGGTAAACTAATTAGGGATTACGTGTCGGCCATATGCGTTTATGGTTTTTGCCTTGTTATTCCGGTACCCGCCGGCCGTCAATCAATCAATCAATCAATCAATGTAGATCAATTAAGTGCCATCAAAGTGGCATTAATCATGAATGACCCCGTTAAATTAAAGAAATGATTCCTAGTTTTATTTGTTTGTTAATTACATGTTACTAGAATGGAAATAAGGGCCAGGCCGATGGGATGGATTCTGTGAATAAATTTTTAAGTACATGCTGCATGCTCATTTTTAAAGTGCATTCGGTTTACTCGCTTTTAGTTCCAGAAATACACTGAGAAGAAATTGTCAGAAAGTGCATAGACATTTTTTTCTTTTTACGTATGCGTGATATTGCACCCACTAAGAGCGGCACTGACTTATCACGATTTATCGATGGATTTTCTTAAGCCTGAAAGCCTACAGTTTTTTTCTGACTGCCCAAATCAAACAGTTTCTCTTAAACCTCCCCCTCCTGTCCTCTTTTCTGATCTGGTCTGGCCTTTTGCATAAGCAAATACGCGCAATTCGCAAACACGTGACGCCTGCCTCCGCCCACCGCCACCCTTCGTCGACTCTTTTTCCCCCCAGAGTGAAAAGGGAGTGAGGGACGGGGAGAATGAGTGACTGCGGAGAGTGAGTGGCTGAGAGAGTGAGTGAATGATGGCGCTGGTGACCAGTTCATGGTTCAATGACAAGCAACTTTCAGTTTGCGTGTGGCTCGTCCTCCCGCTCCGCTTTGCTCTTCTCGCTTTCGTTTTGTGTTCTTTTGCCTCGTTTTGTTTTGTTTTATTTAGTGTTGTTTCGTGTGTGTGTGTGTCTGCCCCCGCTGCATCCTCCCAGGGCCCTGGCCAGCGGCTATTTGTCTGCGGTTTGGCACTCCCCAGCTCAAACGAACAACCGCCTCCCACAGGCACACACACACACCCATTCATACATACTCACACTCACCTGACTGTCTTTTTTCGCCATTTTTGTGCTTTCTGTCGGGACAATCGTTTAATTATGTACAACATTCGGACGGGGGATTATGTACTGGGTTTCGGATTGGGCCACAGGAACAATTACAGGATTTGCCACACAATTTGGTAAGAGATTTGATTCGGGGATAAAACATAAAATGTCATATCACATTTCTTGCTTTCTTTCAATTTTCAAAGAAGAAAGATTGAGACCTTTCCAATTGGAGGGAAGTGACCATTTAATTTTTGTTAAAATCTTTAAATAATTAATGGAGATAATGCACTACGGATTATTAAAAGGTTTTCAGACGGTTAGTACAAATTAAAGTTATACGTCTTAGTACTAAAGCGATACTTCCATTAATATAAAGCAAACCCTTAAATGACCAACACAAGTACCAACTTCAGATCGACTTTCTGCACTTATCGAACAATGCCAGCAATTACACAACTCTCGACCACACTTAAGGCTTCCATTCAATCTAATCTGAAGGGTATTTACAGCCAATATTGACCCACAAAAGGGTCGCATAAAGCCCTGTTCCCCCTTGCCCTGGGCCAGGCATTACTAATTGCTGGGATAATGTGGGTTGAACACGCCAAAGCTCGACAGAACAACACTTTGATTTGCAGCTAGGAAAACAAGGGGAGGGCTATTTCACCGGATGATTGCTAATCAACGGAAAAGATATTATTCGAATTGGATCATATAAACATAACACTACCGATTTATGGTATTTGCTTGGAGCTGCGATGTATCGTATAACCGGCATTTGCATAATGAGTTGGCCATTTTATGAGCGCCATATAACCTTTGCCACTTGCCACGTGACGTAAAAGCCATAAAGGTCGATGAATCGGGAGAACGGGGACTCGGCGGGGCTTGGGGCCTGGAGAATGAGGAAATGGGGAAATGAAAAGCGGAGGCGAGTTTCCCTTGCAGGCAAAGTTAATTGAAAATGGCTGTGGAAAAGCAAACGAATTCCTCCGGGATACGCCCGGCGCCTTTGGCATTTTATTTGCCAGGCATATTTGATTACGGGCTCCTTTTCATATCAGGTGTCAAAGGAAGCCATCACCTTCAGAGCAGAACTTTTTAGCATTTCCATGTCAAAGCATTGAAGCGAGTTGCGTTGCGAAGGAAAAGCCATTGAAACGCCTTTCCCCGAGATGCAGACCTTTTGCATCAGTTTCCCCCAAATGCATCTTCGAGTGCCTTACGCCACACGCCGCATGCAGCATGCCACATGCCAGATGCTGGTAAGGATCTGCAGGCTGCGCATCCTGGCAGCGGACACGTGAAACCATCATCAATCTGGGAGCACTGCCAACGACAGTTTTAACGACTTCTTGCGGATTACTTCAAACAAAATAACCACTTTGTAGTAGGAATTTTATGTCGGCCCCGTTGGTGTTGATGGCTTTGGCTTTCGCAACGGCTACGGCTACGGCTCTAGATCCAGCCTGCCAGCCCACATCCCACCGGAATCCGCTGCATTTGGCCAAAGTTTTGCTGCGTGCCACAAAGTTTACCCTTCCTCCGGTCTCCGGAATACGGAATATGGCATACAAAGTCCTCCGCCACCGCTGCCGCAGTGCAAATTGCCGGACTCCCAAAAGAGCAACAGCCCCAAGGGGGGGCCGGGAGAATAAATATTTATTGATACTGCAGCCACGTGGCATAATTTGCCTATATAACCAGATGCAGTAATTCCAGCAGGACAACCGCGCTCACACCGCATTCGCATCCTTTCCCCCCTGCAGTCTAATGGGGCAACCAGCTTGGAGAATATTTCGGGAGAATGTTGTGCTCTGCCCAAGCCATCTTCAAGTCTATAATTCAATTTCTCAGTAAGAGCCAAGGCTGGACAAGCATTAATATTCTTGGAAAAGAGCTGACAATTTATGTGCAACACGGTTTGGAAAAGGTTGAGCTATGAATTAAGCCCAAGAATTGAACTTGCTTTAAATGCTTTACATAATAATTAATTTATATGAATTGGAAATTTAAAAGAAGGATTAGAAATAAATATAAATATATCATTATGATTAATCATTTAAAACATGTAATTTAATTCACACTTTCTCTATTTTTTAGGAACCCTTTGAGTTTGCAAATTAATCTCAATATTATTAGCTTATACTTTGTATATAAATATGTATTTCTTATTACCCAAAAGAAGCTATATTTTTTATAATTCCCTTTTAAAAAGAAACAAGAAATTCTTTTCCTGATGCAATAAAGTCTACATTCTACATCAGTGGCGCCATTAAATACCATTTCGTGTGTAAATTTGGAAACTACCAAAATCGTTACATTTCAAAAAAGCTGCCAATGTGGAATGTTCAAATGCATAAATATAAATCTATATATTTATTAATCACAACACCTTTCAACAGAGCTTAATCGAAAATGCCCTCCTCCTGGGCCTTGTTAACCAGGGCCTTTAGTCCAGCGGTGACCTCAATGCCCACCTCGGTGATCTGGTTGGAGGGCAGGAAAAAGCCAAAGGTGCCCTTGTCCCTCAGCTCCACGGTGCAGGTGAATGGGATGTTCTTCACGCCGTATGCCCAGTCCTTGGCAGCTCCAGAAACGACATCTAAAGGGGATAATATAAGTGGGGTTTCCTAACTCTTCTTAAAAGAGCTGCAGCCAAATAGCTCGCAAGTCCATTATAATACTCACAGTTCAGTAGACCACTAGCTCCGTAGGTGAAGGTAGAACCATAGACTTCAGCAGCGGCATCCGAGAAGGCGGCGGCTATGCGCTGCATCTGCTCATAGTTCGGCGGGAACTCGGTGTTCGAGTGTCCATAGGGCAGCAGGACATACTGTCCATAGGCATGAAAGGCCATATACGACCGGATATAACCGTCATCGAACGAACTAACAAAGTCCTGCAGGGACAGGATCTCCACCTCAGTGTTAGGCTCCTCCCCGCCGAACCAGTGATCGCAGGGCTCATCGATGTTCCAGCCAGCACCGCCCCAGTGGTAGTCAAAGTTTCGGTTCATATCGATGCCATAGCACGCTCCCGTGGTATTCATATGGCCATTGGGACGGCGGTTCTTACGCCACAGCCGCTCCACTTCGTGGGTGTAGACAAAGCCATCTGGATTCACCATCGGGACCACAATCCAATCGTACTCCTCGCTCAGGCGCTGCATCTCCGGATCATCGGAGTTGATCAGCTGGTTCAGCAGGAAGGTAACGGTGGCCGAGGAGATCCACTCCATGGCATGGATGTTGCCCTCGAGGAGGATGGCCTTGTTACCCGATCGCTTCGACAGCCTCACGCTCTTGATGTCGCGACCTTCGTGCGACTTGCCAATCACTTTGCACTCCAAGTAGTCGTGGGCAGCACACTCCTGGTCCACCCAATCGTAAATGGTATCCAGTGTGTGGTATGTCTCCCACTCCATGTGGGAATCATCGCCGACGGAGGCGTCATCCAGCAGTCTGTAAAGGAAGTAGAGAGCATATACCTCTTGGTAAAAATTCAAGTATCTGCCAAACTCACTTTTGCAGATCCTCAACAATCACTTTGTACACAATCTCCAGGAAGTTGAGGGTCTTTTCCAGAGCTCTCTGGAACAAAGGGCCTACTATGAGGTGGTAAGTACGTCCGGGACCAGCGAGTTCACTGAGGAAGTGCACCTTAAACGGATTCCATTATCATCTCTTCGATATATCCTGTCTTATTTACTTACTTTAATGTGCTCGTGAATCTTCCGGAGCTCCTCCATCTGAAGATCGGTTTCGATGGTCACTTCGTAGACCTTAAAGTTGTCATAGCGCACGGCTATGCGTCCTGGAGCGGACTTTGCCGCTGCCAAGCCCACGGTCAAAAGACCAACCAGGAGGATAAGTAGTCTCATTGTGGATGCAGTTTCGAACGTTACACCGTTCAGTGTGAGGCGGTGAGTTTTGAGCAGGCTTTTTATAAGCTCCAGGAGTGGCCACTTCAGGCAGCGCCCTATCTTTTGCCGTTAGGAGAGATCTGCGATCATTCAACTGTCGTGTGTCTTCTCCGCGATCTTATCGCCACGGAAGCTACTACAAAGTAAGCGATTAACTGTCATACAATAAATCTTTGTATCAAATTTTGTCAGAAAATAAATTAAGAACATGTTCAATATAAAATGACTTTTATGTTACCTGTGATAGATAGTCTGTATATCATAAAAAGTCCTGTTAAAAACTAGGAAACTTGTTTTTTTTCTATAAGAAATTCTTATATTTCTTTCTGAGTACACTTCGTACAGCAAAAATGTCAGCCCGGTCAAAAATTATAAATGAAACAATGGTTCAACAAGTGGGTGTCTTATCATTGATTTCTATAATTGAATACTTTTCCAGGCGTCTGCGCGTGAAGAAGCACTTCCAGAAGAGTTCATAAAATGCATTCTCAGACTGAAGACGCCCTGAAGTGATTCGATTGTCTGGCGGTGCAAAGTTTGTTTAGTCAAACATTTTGTTGCGAAATGAAAGCATTTAATTAATCGGCCAGGGAAACCACTTCAACAATAAAACAGTCGTCGCACCTTAGAACATTTAGGAGAATCCAAAGGGAGGCCCTGACCCAATCTAGGAAACACTCGTTTCCTGCATGATGGAATACTCCCAATGGTCTTTTGAACATAACTTAGGCTAAACTCAACCGATTTCAGTCTGGTTTGGTTTTTTCTTCTTAGTTTTTAATGGATAACTTTTCTGCATTCAAAACTCGATTTCTAATTTTTTTTGCCAATTTTTGACAATTTTTACGATGTACCCCCTTTCATTTTTGTAGAAAAATGTGGGTACATTTTTTGCTCAAAAATGGCAAACTTTTCAGTGGTTTTTTGAACATAACTTGGCCTAAACTCAACCGATTTCAGTCTGGTTTGGTTTTTTCGTCTTAGTTTTTAATGGAGAACTTCTCTGCATTCAAAACTTGATTTCTAATTTTTTGTCAATTTTTGACAATTTTTACGATGTACCCCCTTTCATTTTTGTAGAAAAAAGTGGGTAAATTTTTTGCTCAAAAATGGCAAACTTTTCAGTGGTTTTTCGAACATAACTTGGCCTAAACTCAACCGATTTCAGTCTGGTTTGGTTTTTTCGTCTTAGTTTTTAATGGAGAACATTTCTGCATTCAAAACTCGATTTCTAATTTTTTGCCAATTTTTGACAATTTTGACGATGTAACCCCTTTCATTTTTGTTGAAAAAAATGGGTACATTTTTTGCTCAAAAATGGCAAACTTTTCAGTGGTTTTTTGATCGTAACTTGGCTTAAACTCAACCAATTTCAGTCTGGTTTGGTTTTTTCTTCTTAGTTTTTAATGGAGAACATTTCTGCATTCAAAACTCGAATTCTAATTTTTTGCCAATTTTTGACAATTTTTACGATGTACCCCCTTTCATTTTTGTAGAAAAAAGTGGGTACATTTTTTGCTCAAAAATGGCAAACTTTTCAATGTTTTTTTGGTCGTAGCTTGGCCTAAACTTAACCGATTTTAGCCTGGTTTGGTTTTTTCGTCTTAGTTTTTATAGGAGAACTTTTCTGCATTCAAAACTCGATTTCTAATTTCTCGCCAATTTTTGACAATTTTCACGATGTAACCCCTTTAATTTTCTTAAAAATATGGGTAAATTTTTGGCTCAAAAATCGAGAACTCTTTCAGTGGCAGGCGCAGCCTCCAGAACGCATGCCAATAGCTTAAAGACAATTATTAATCAACGACGATTCATCAAATGATTTTCGTGTCTTCTGTTTCAAATGTTGCCGGTTGTCGACAAAGTATGACCGCATCCTTGGCCCCCAAAAAATGCAGAGCATATATATGAATTGAATTTCCCCAAATGCTGCCCTGTATTTTGGCACCACACGCATACGGTCACACGGTGCCAAGATTTCCTCCGAATCCGCGTAGGTTCCCACAAGTTTGTTTTCGTTTTTTCACCGAGCTTAAAGTTGGCATTTTGTCCGATTACTCAATTTTCATTGCGGCACACGTGCACTACTCTCGGCTAATCAGGAATATTGCTTGGCAGCTAGGCAAGTCCGCAACTATTAATCAGCACAAAAATACAAAGGCCTGCACACAAAATTCGGAATTACATAAGAAACGACGAATGGCTAAGCAGAAATAATATCAATCGGAGAGCGATTAGAAAAACACGTCTGTGTGGGAATTTCCGTCAGCCTTCTGGAAGCAGAAAGAGCGCCTAATTTAACAAAAGACAAAACACTCCGACTGGTCTCTCCACTGGCAGAAAACGAGTGAAAATATGTGCTGGGCAACAACAAAGCAAAGGCAGAAATGTTTCAACTGTAGCAGCAGCAGCGGCAAAAACGACCAAAGCAACAAAACCCAGAGGAGCAGCAGCAGCAGCAACAACAACTGTGCGCCTAGCAACAAGACGAATTCGGCGAGCGATTTTCTTTGATTTGCAATTAGCGAATCCGCCAACAAGCCAAAGAGTGTAAATAGTAGTTTTAGTAGAATTTCCAAGAATCGCATCGCAGCGCACAAGTGATAGCAGCAACAATAATACAGAAACGAGAGCACACATCGCAAATCCGCACAATGAATACCATGAAGACCAGCGCCTCGGGCAGCCCCAAGAAGTTTAACGTCTTCGCCCACGTCAAGTATGAGCATTTGGTGGCCGGAGTTTCCGGCGGAGTCGCCTCCACGCTGATTCTGCACCCTCTGGATTTGATCAAGATCCGATTCGCAGGTGAGTCATCGTCGATTTTAAAGGGGCTTTCCGCGCTGCACTGGCGAAAATTGTATCTGTATGATAGTCAGAAGGAAATCAGTGAGAATTGTTTATAATCGAGTGACTGTAAATGGATTTCTGTATTTGATTTATTAAGGGTGTAATTTTGGTCAGTTTGAAGAATGATGTTTAAACCATCAGAAATAAATCGAAAAGTTCATTTTTAATGGAAAATATTTATTTATAGTTCCATTGGACTTTACGGTTTGTTTGTGACTTAAAATAGAACAAATCTGATTAAATAATGATCAATAAGATTACATTAGGTGCAAAATGTTCTTATGTAGACCCTGTTATTCTTATAAACAAGTTTAATATTCAAAAAGAATGATTTAAAGATTATTCTTTTTTTCATATCTCAATACGCCTATATATTTATCAACAAATCTTAAAAACAATGCCAGCAAAATTAGATTTTTAGAATTTAATCCTCTTCGGAGCTCAAAAACGATCACTATTTGTTTCTGTGCAGCAGAAAAGATACACCCGGCACGTGTGGGGGTATCGGGGGAAATCGTCGCCAGCCTGGCTGCAGATTATTGTGTTGCACTTGCACACACACTCGCATTTTGTATGCGCAATGCATTAAGGAAATTTCCATGGAAAATTTGAGACGCTTGCGCGTGTATCAGAGTGACGCGCAAAATAGTTTTTCGCGCTTTTTATATGCAAAAATAAACTTAATGCGGCCAGGGGCAAGTGAACTAAGTTTCATTTTATTTCGAGAAAATAATTTATGAGTTTGTTGACAATTGCGACAAGCACAAACACTCGAATTAGTCCCTAATCTAGAAATTCTTGCCAACTAAAAGCAGTTTTTGCTATTGTTTACTCGCATTTCCTTTTGTATAGCCCCAAACGGCCAAAGATCGATATTAACTATCAGTTATGTTTATTGACGTTATGCAGACACGCGTCAGCTGACTGAGGTCTTTGTCTTTATGCGTCGTTAGCTAAAAACTACTGAATCATATCTGTGTCCTCGATTGCGCTTCATGTGCAAAATACATGAACAATATTTCCGTATAGTCTGGTTCAAAATACCAAAACAACAAAATTATAACAACAACAACAACAGCAGCAGCGTGATCGGGTTTTTTGTTTATTAAATATTGTTGCTTCGGCTTTTTGCTTGAACGGAATCTTTGCTAAAAGCGCAGAGCCCTGTGGGGCCGTAAAGTGAATATGTAAATTCACCAGAAAAAGTGATCTGTAAACAATAACAACCGCACACGCGTTGTTTATGCGAATAAAAATCACACCGTGCTAAAATCTTGTAAGCTGATAAGCGAACTCCCTCTGAGTTAGAGGAAGGTTGGGAAACCCGGAGCTTTGAATTCTTGAATCTTGATCGTCTGCAGAAGCCAAAGCCAGGTTATTTCCCTTGGCGGATCTCCTTGAGTCTCCTTCTGGTTGTGGAATTTGACAACAGCTGTTTTCTATTGACTTGCGCAAGGCCTTTTTAGCGATGACGCATTTGTGGTCCAAGCACGAAACCCGTTTATCTTGCTTTTGCTTTTTGTTTTTCGTGTGCTGTTTTCTGCTCTTGCTCTTTTCCAATCACGTGACCACTTGACTTGACTGTACATTGCGTTGGCTTTGTTAACGGCAACTTTCAGCGGCAACTGCTGTCCGGTTTATGTGGCACAAGCGCCTCAACACAGTGGCTAAAAACGAGTTCCCACTGTTGCCAAGCGGGAAGTGTGCTGAATCACCACTTGGCGGCGAGCGAGCGACCTTATCGCGCCGACCAATATCGAGTGCATGTCGAAAAACTCATTACTCTCTGTGGCCAAAGCCAATGCGCTTCATCAATATCCCCCAGCCAAGTCCCTGTCCCGTTCGGAACAGGCAACAGTCGGAGCCTAGTTGGTTAGTCCCAGTCCCGTTTCAAGGTCACACATCACGGTTGGGGGGGCAGCTAAAAATAACCCAGAAATGGAGGCAAGCAAGACGACGACGAGCCCCTTTCTTGCCTGGGCTTGCGTCTGTTGTCAGGCCAGATCTTATGATTGACCATACATATATACGAATATATAGCCTAATATAAATAGCAGCTACAGGCTACAGCCGCTGCTAATGGACGCGTAAACATGTATAGAACTCGGTTTCGACTCTACCCGCTTATCGCATCCGCTGGCAATTAACGCTATCTATCTGATGATTTTTTGGCGAAAACAACTTGGGCCACGGGCTGGAGTCAACAACTGATTTCCCCAACGTACAGTTGCCTAGTATATGCCATTGTCATTCCATGAAAATATATACCCAGAATGACGTCGACCCATAATATGTTTACCCAAGCCCTTTAGTACCATAATCTTGCGTGCTCGCTCCAAGGTTGCCAATCCGTCTAGACGTGTGTTTATCATCATCATTAACGAGCGCGTTTCGATTGTCTACTTGCAGTGAACGATGGCCGGACGGCGACCGTGCCGCAATACCGGGGCTTGGGCAGTGCCTTCACCACCATTTTCCGGCAAGAGGGCTTCCGTGGACTCTACAAGGGCGTCACCCCCAATATCTGGGGATCCGGTTCCTCCTGGGGCCTGTACTTTATGTTGTGAGTACCCTCTACTTGTTTAACCAAGATTATCACAAACTAATCTGTATTTCATCATCCAGCTACAACACCATCAAGACGTTTATTCAGGGCGGCAATACCACCATGCCCCTGGGTCCCACCATGCACATGCTGGCTGCCGCAGAGTCCGGAGCCCTCACACTAATGCTGACCAATCCCATCTGGGTGGTAAAGACGCGCCTCTGCCTACAGTGCGATGCCGCCAGCAGTGCCGAATATAAGGGCATGATCCATGCTCTGTCCGAGATCTACAAGGCGGAGGGTGTGCGAGGACTTTACCGGGGCTTTGTGCCCGGCATGCTGGGTGTCTCCCACGGCGCCATCCAGTTCATGACCTACGAGGAGTTGAAGAACGCGTACAACGAGTACCGCAAGCTGCCCATCGACACGAAGCTGGTGAGTAGAAGAGCGTCACAGAGGGGGTGCCCAGATATATATTCGCAGTCATGTGATGATCTGCGCGTGGCGTTGACACAACGGATATATATACTAGATTCGGGGGGAACAGATGTGGTCAGAATTATATAGCAAAACAAATTTTGTCTGGGAATTATAAACACAAAGCTCTGAGAAACTAGAAACTCACTCAGTGCTCTTATATTGATGACCCCATCTGTGTAAGAATCTGAATATATCCGGTGTGATGACGTCTCTGCCATTTGGCAGCCATTCAGCAAATACCGAACGCCCCCACTTATATATGTATTCTCCCTCTCTCCATCACACAGGCCACCACCGAGTACCTGGCCTTTGCGGCCATATCCAAGCTGATCGCAGCGGCTGCCACCTACCCCTACCAGGTGGTAAGAGCACGCCTGCAGGACCATCACCATCGCTACAGCGGCACCTGGGACTGCATCAAACAGACTTGGAGGTACGAGCGTACGCGCGGTTTCTATAAGGGTCTGGTGCCGTACTTGGTCCACGTCACGCCCAACATCTGCATGGTTATGCTGATCTGGGAGAAGCTGACCAGCTAGATGGAGTATTACCCTAACACAAACACATACAGATAGAGACTAGAGCCTAGAATCTAGAATCTGACAAGAATTTAAGCTAAGCTAAGCTCCTAGAATACACGAATCTTTCTAGCTTCCTCCGATGATGTGCAGCTATAACTAGAACAGCAGAAAATGACAAGAACTTGTTCTGTATTATTGTTGTAATTAGCACCATATACCTTAGCCCTAAGCGTAATTCCATAGTTAGCCTATTGTAAATCGCTCGCCCATTATGAAACTTTGAAAGAAATTGTTGTGATGGCTCCTCTGCCCACGAAATGTAATTTCAGAGTCGCATTTCTTGCACACAAACACATTTTAGTTGATAGTTTAGTTAAATTATTTATTTTGTAATGGCTTGGCAGTGTTGAAGCACAAGTCTAATGTTTAGTTGATACACAAAATTTCGTTTTGGCAAAAAGATTCTTCATAATTTTGCAAATGGTTTATAATTTTAAGGATAAACCTTGACACTTATGTAAATAAGCATATGAACGCATTGTGAACATCCCCAACTAAGCCAAGCTCTGTGTGGAACAAATCCCAAACCAATCAAATCAAATGAAGAAAAAATATCCGAAATCACTAAAATCTATATTAAAAGCCACGGCAATGGCCATATCTCCGAAAGGAAAAGAATGAAAGAAACTAAAGCAAACAAAACACTGACAGCGCGTCCAACCAGCGTCTTTTCATTTTGAATTTGGCCAAGGGCTAAGGGCAGCTTCAGTAAGTAGTCCGTGCTCCTCCGCTCCTTTACTCTTTAACTCCTAATTGTGCAGAATCTCTTTGCTAATCTGAAACAACAACTGCCAACGCCCCTCCGCGTACTGTAAGTAGTTTGTAGCCGCCGGTTCACATCCACTAACCCGCATCCTTGTTTCGTTCTCGTTGCAGTTTTGAGGGCTATGCCGGCTTCTACAAGGGCCTCAAGCCCAGCCTGACGCGAGTGGTTCCCGCCTGCATGGTCACGTTCCTGGTGTACGAGAATGTGTCGCATTTCCTGCTGGAGAAGAGGAAGGCTGCTGAAAAAGCAGACGTTTGATTTCCTCCTTCCAGGATTCCTCTTAGTTCCATAAGATTGAAAAGAAATACCTCAGTGTAGCGTCTGTAGGAGGAGCAGTTTCTGTCGTGTTGAGCATGCGCAGCTGCTTAGGAGCTTAATT
The DNA here is from genome assembly GCA_008042635.1 of Drosophila nikananu. Lineage (NCBI taxonomy): Eukaryota > Metazoa > Arthropoda > Insecta > Diptera > Drosophilidae > Drosophila > Drosophila nikananu. Next base: position 66,402 of record VNJV01018888.1, on the reverse strand, counting down.
TGTCGGTTGCTGAACGATTCTCTGGATTGTTAAGGGCAGTGAGTTCCTGGGGGATTTCAGCCTGGAGTTGATTATATTCTGACGAAAAGCAAAGTCCTAAAATTATAATGTGATTGATTTATGGCAAGTAGCTATAATACTTTAGTTGAGAAAATATACCAAATTGTTAAGTCAGAAAATTTGTTTTATTTGTAAACTGTAATATTCGATATTATTTGTTTTTACTTAGTACCTTTTTAATAGAAGATTGATTGAGTTATCATATCAAATATGGTAATTATCGTTTAATTTACTATTATAAAAATAAATATAAATAATCTTAAACTAAATCTCACTTCTATTTATTTATTATTACAAAATTACAGCCACTAAAGTAAAGTGGTTGTCAACAAAATAAAGAAAATTGTTTCTATTTAAGCTTTTAAAAGAAGAAGCCGGATTTAATGCGAAAATTAGTGTGTTACTAAATTTGAATTAGTGCCGCCCAAAACAAGAGACTGTTTAACGGCATTTTGGCCCCTAAGCTTTTATAAAAGCTGTGATGCTTTCAGTTTCATCCAGATGCCGAGCAGTGATGCTCATTTTGTTCCTTTCCTCCAGAAAATTGGCTATATGTTACCTTACCTAAAAAAAATTATTTTTAATTCTGGAATATATTTAAAATATATTTATTTAGATTTAATTATATTTACATTATTTTTACTTTTACTGATGGCTTAACTTTTCCCGCAAAACTCTGCTTTTACCAACACAATAACTGACAACACTGGCTTTCAGTTTCATTCGGCGGCTGCCGAGCTTACCCGAAGTACTTGCCCGAATCAGTTTCTTATTGGAATTACTGCAGTTCGGACGTCGCCGACGATACACTAATTAATTGTTGCTGTTGTGCACCGTCTCCGCTGTTATTGTTGTTGTTTGCGTATTTTTGCGTGTCCGCCAATCGAACGTGTGTGAATTTAATTTACGGGTCGTAGAATTAGCGCCCAAATTGCTGGAAGTAACAACAAAACCACAACAAAAGACCGTTTAAGTCTTGGGCAAGAGGCCACACATAAGTAAGTGAAGTGGCGGCTGGCTCCATTTGCATTGGACATTGGAAAACCAGTTCCAAAACGATTCGAGTGCACAATTTGCCCAAAAAAGTGCAACGGTCGAGTTCAACAAACCGATACAGAGTGCAGCTACGACGCGATAGCGCCAGAAATAGCAGTGAAATTTGCCAATTAGCAAATAAATACATAAATAAATACCAATTCTCTGATAAGTTCAAGTGCAGACAGGGCTTTGTTTACCGTTAGTCGGGAGTGCGAGAAGGAGATCGCTAGAGCATAGACCACATGTTGCCCGGCGGCAGCTAGGGAGCGCGAGCGAGAGCGGGACAAACAGAGCAAGGAGGAGTTGGAGGAAGCTTAGATAACGCGCGTGTGTGAATGACCTTGACTGGGGCGGAGTTTGATAAACCCGCGACGAGAGGTCAAAGAACAGATCGCCCACGCACGTCGCTGCATGGCAACCAGCGTCATCCGGAGCAGCGTTGTCTCGACCTCCGCCGGACGGCGTAACCTCTGCGACTGCTCCTTGGAACTAACTCCATCCAAATCCAAGTCAAAGTCCGTCGATCATCTAACGGAGCTGCTAATTGGTTGCGCCTGCCTGCGCTGCCAATATCTGGCCAAGGATCTCGACAAATCCAGTCAGGAGGATCACCTGCCCGTGGAGCATAAGCATCGCCCGCTGAGCACCGGGTCTCTGGGCGCCCTCAGCGCCAAGGAGTCGCCCATCTTTCAGCGCCGGCAGCTTTGGTTTCCGGATCCGGTTCCGGTTACTGTACCGCTTAGCTCCTCGCAGTTCTCGCTGCGCAGTGCCGCTCCGGCGTACACCGAATCCCAGCCAGAATTGGACCTCGGCGCCGTTGAGGCGCTGCAACTGGAGACGGAGATGCCCGTAGGGAGTCGGGGCAACATGGACATTAACCGGAACAACGGCTACCTGCACAATGGAGTGAGTATAGGAGTACAGAATCTTGAAATGGGGGAGGGTGCACTCAAAAAAATAATAGATAACTGTGGTTTTAAGTTCAGAGGTTATTTATTTTGAAGTATAAAATATATTACCAAACATTATTTATTTTTCTTATACATATTCGAAACCCTTTCGATGAAAAAAGTACTTAATAAAATTGTATCTTTGTTGAGACGATGACTTATTAAACTGAATTCAATGCCATTTAATGCAATGAAGCTAATTTATCAATATTTTTCACCAGTGTGGGGGGAAGGCCCAATAATAAGTTGGCCAAGTGTAGCAATGCTTTTCGCCTTGTCAGGCCGTTAACACAGCCGAGCAGTCGCTGTACTCATTAGCCACAAAAGTCGCTCTCGGAGAACTTGGAGTTAACTCATGGCCCGCCAGCTGGGATTTCTGAGCGAAACAGATGCCCGGAATGTTGAATAAGTAGTTGTTGATTGTATGCCAGAGCTCTCGGTGAGCAGTTTTATACCTTTTCCCGCCTAGGCCGCCCCTTTTATAGAATCAGAATCAGTGGGCAATCTCCAACAAACTGAACCCCCATTTTCCCTGGCATTAAACAGCCAATTAAATGGAAATGAAATTGAAATTGTTGCCACATTTGAGAGAGAGCCCGCAATGTTGGAACAGTAAACAAACCGATAAAATCAAAAACAATGCGAAGCCACGAAAATTTCACTCTCTTGGCGTCTTTGACACAGACTTGGATACGGATCCGTTTAGATATTGTATACGGAAGGGTGCGGGGGCGGAAAATATGTGGGTGTGTTCGTTAGGCTACTTAAGTGATTGCCGGTTGGCTAGATATAGATATCCGATGTCGTTGGGAAACTATAATGGGAATTGAAGAAGGGCTGCTACCGTTTTGCTATACGAGAAGTCACGTTTTAAGGTCAATTACTGGATGGACTGACGAGTGGGAATAAGCGAAAGTGCCCCAGACTTTAATTAATGCCTGGCGTTTAAATTGTTGTCGCTTTGCAATTACACATCGCACATGTCTGTATTTTGCCTAATGAATCACCGTGTATCATTGCATTTTTTTGGCCGCAATCTAATCAGGTTTGCCTTCATGTTTCACCCTTTCCTCTCCTTTTTTGCTGGTGACTCTATCGAGAGATAAGATATGAGCTGGCACTCCACTCCGATCCATGCTTCTTCTGATAGTACGTCCAAAGTTGCGTGTGCAGAGTCCATTGAGGAAAAGGAATCGCTGTCTCCGGAGCGGATAGCATCCTCCTCCTTATGCAATCAATCGCGCATCGTTGGCTAAGCCAATGCACTCCGTATTATTATTATTTTATTGTTGACTTTACGCTTTTAATTCGTCAGCTGAGATTACATTTACATGACAATTGTCCGCGCTCCAAGCTGATAAGCATATGTATAAACTTAATAACTGGATGGGAGTCACATGGTGGCGTTGCTGCTGCCCTGAAATCACGCAAACCCAGAGGTGTGGTGGTGTGGACCTGGAAATTCCATTATCAGCTATCTCTATATCGCGTTCAAAGGCAGGAGAGCAGTTCTTTAATATAAACCTCTGTTTTAGTTTATTATTACACATTTTAAACAAAAGAACAGGGTGTGAAATTTATTCCTTTATATTTAGCTTAGCTTGACATATTTAACGTAACTAATTTTAGTCTGGTTTTTGGTTTATTTTAGTTATTATTATTAACAGCATTTTTGGAATCTCAAAGTTACACATGTAATAATCATAGCTTTTCTTGTTCTCCGTTGTATTGCCACTTGAATTTTTTATACAATATCTTTTTATTTTTCCTTAGTATTATTAATTTATTTAGCCTAAACAAAAACAAACTTAATTCCCCGCAACTAAATTCGATAACCTTTCCTCTACTTCCTACATTTTGTAAATCAATTTTAATAGCATACTTTTTGGCGCAGTCAAAGAAAACTTCAAACGATTTAACGATTTTCTCAAATTACAGCATTTAAAAAATAAATTGTTTGCTACCGCTTCACAAACTATTAAAGAAAAAACAAAAGCAAAACAAAAGTGTTGTGTTCCACATTGCTCAGTTCGACACTTGGCGTGAGGCATGCAATCGCTGGAGCTTCCAGCAATTCCATTCCAGGAACTCAGCCACATGTTTAGACCTCTTTTACTCTGTGCGGGAATGAAACCATTTGATGGCTAGCACGTGAAGATGGAGCAGGCTCTTGTGATTTCCATTTCGTTCTCCGATTTACGGGACAGGCACAGGACTCCGCCGGCGGGCATCTGGCATCCGTGTGGCTTTTGTTCGGAATGGGGTCGTCGGGGTAATGGCAGGCGTTCCAGGGACCTCGCTTTATTGCGTGTAAACATTTGCTGGCACAAAAGGAATTCCTACACGTTCGACATTTATGCGAAAGTGAATTTCTAATGCTTTCGGTTTTCTCCTCCCACAGAAAATATGTAGTTTAAATGCTGCTCCCCTCAGGTTCCTCTGACTCGTCTGGAACTCTTAGGTTGGCGGGAGAATGTTTGCTTTAAACTCCCATAAATTATGTAAGCTGTTGTCGGAGCTGATTCAAGTGTTGACTTGCCCTCGATATATGGGGATAGCTGGGAGCTGTAAGCACCCCTCTTGGTTATATATTTCATTTTCCTGATCAGTCTTGCCTTAAATCTACAGTGGTAGCTATGTTCTAAGCTATATTCTTTGTTAAATAGAACCAGGAATGTTGAGCAGGGATCCGATTGCCTTTCTCAATGAAACCACAATACAGTCGTCTATTTTGGGATATCTAGAATCCAATTGAATAAGCATGCAAACAAACTTCCGTATATCTGGGCTGTATATCCCATATATCTTGCTAAATATGGACATAGTGCTATATGTGTTTGCGTTTTGGGTTATTACTCGGTGTAATCGTATACGGACGCTGTATGCAGAGCTCTCTTTCCCTGTCGCCGCTGTGCTCTCTGCCCTGCGGCTAACCACGTTTTGTAATAAGCGTAATTCTATATAGTAACGTCGCAGCAGTAAGTCGACAATCGGCCAAGACACCACCCATCCATTCAGCCAGCCCACCGATCCACCGAAGCAGCCACCCAACCCAACCCAAGCCAACCCAGCCCGACGCCAGATTGATGTGTCGCCCACTTTAATGCCGAGCGACTCTTTTGGGACAAGTTGATGCGGCAAATCCTCAGCTTAAAGGAAGCCCGCCAAGTGCAATGGAGCGTGGGTCTTAGTACTAAGTACTAAGTAGTGGCTGCTGCTAGGTCAGGTCCAGAAATGGACACTGCGCCCTGCTCCACTGACTGTGCCGGATGATTGATTGAGTGGCAGTCGTCACCTCATCATCACCCTGAGCCCAATGACAGAGCCCAGTGATTCGGGATCAGGGCTAGCCAGCCGGACAAGTGTCTGCCATTATTGATGGCAGGCCATACTGGACATACTGGTCAATCTTTGTCCGGAGATTGCTTGATAAGCGGCTGCCCGGCGTTCAATCGGCGCATTCAAAGGCCCGCCGGCTCTTCTCACGCTCATTTCGCAAGCGGGACCACTAGACAGCGCGACCAGTGTTGGTAAGTGCACCTGAGCAGTTTTAGCTGATTTTTTCGTAACTGTAATGCTAAACCCTTCACCACAAACAAAAAGACGGGGGGGTAAGAGGCGGCAGGGGCCAACGGGGCGTATGAAAATTTATAAAAGCCTAGACGGCGGCATTGGGGATTTCAGTGCGCGTTCGTTTTGCCAGCGCTGCGGTCACCGGATAACTGCAGGATCTCCTCAGCCAAGGATCGCGATCAGGATTCGGTATTTCGGAGCGAATGGAAACCCTTAAAGAGCCGCCAGAGACCAGCCCCAGGTGAAAATATGCCCCACGTGGACGAGCAGCAGGGAAAAGCCATTAAGCGAGTGGAATCGGAAACACTGGAGAGGGAACTAAGCGACAAGGGTGCTGACCCCAAGGAGGAGGTGGAAGCCAGCGGCAAGATCAAAAGCCGTTCGAGATTCTCTGCGGCTTTGCGAAGCCTCTCCAAGCCGAAAGCCAAAAGGGAAAAGGGGGCCGATCGAAGCGCCGACAGGGCAGGGACCAGAAGCGCCGAGGAGGAGGAGGAGCAGGAGCAGGAGGAGGCGGAGGAAACCCCCGGTGATCTGGCGGATGTGGCCAGCTCCATCTCCACGGACAGCGGTGCTTTGGCCAAGACCAAAAAGAAGAGTCTGACACGCCGCCTGCTCTTGGGTGGCCTCCGGAAGACTGGGAAGACCGCCAAGGTGCGTCCCCACAGCCTGGCCACCAGCGACGACCTCAGCGTGGAGCAGCTGGAGGTCTCTTCCACACCCTCGTTGGCGGCCACAGCCACCGCCACCTCTTCGCCGGGCAGCAGCACCCTGCAGATCACCATCAGTGGCAAGAAAGTGGAGCCAGCGCCAGAGACAGCTAGGAAGAGCGGCAAGAGTCGACCCAGGAATGATACGGATTACCTGACACCCGCCGCAGGTGAGAAGAAGAAGAAAACCACTACCACAACGGTGACAACAAGAGACTCGAGCAGCACCCGCACCACCAAGCTAGTGGTGGCCAAGAAGAAGCAGTCGCAGTCACAGCCACAGCAGCAGCAAGAGAAGCAGCAGCAGCAGGGGAAGCCCCAGAGCCAGAGCTCCGAGAGAGAGTCGCCTGTTATCACCGAGAGCACGCGCGATACGCCGCCCAGAGAGCGAGCACCAGCGAAGCCCAGTCGCGTCCAGCCGGCGGTTCAGGTGGTTAAGTCTCAGTCTCAGTCTGCCACCGGCACCGGAGCTGTTCGCAAGTCCCACTCCTCGAGCGGATCCAGCAAGAAGCTGGAATTGATGCAGCAGCAGCAGCAGCGCGGCCACCGCCACAACACCAGACCGCTGGCTGATCCAGTGAACGCGGAGCCCCAGCCTACAGGGGAAAACCTCCAGCTCCAACTCCCCAGCCCATCCATAGCCACATCCCCGCCAGCGGCCGACGACGGTATATCCTCGGCGGAGAGTGCCCAGACCCTTGCCAATCCTGCATCCCCCGTAGTCCGTTTCGCCGTGGGCAGTGCCGTGCGCAGTCCCCTAAGTGCCTACGAAGCCGCCTTGGCCGCCGCCGCCAGTCAGCAGCCCAGCTCCAACGAGGAGCCCAGCGATTCCAGTCTTCGACGTCTCAGCTTTGCCCAGCAGCAGCTCATACTCGGGGACCACGACAGCATCGAGGGCAGGCGGGAGACGCTGCACTACCAGTCGGTGGCTAGTGAATACCAGGACTCCGGCTCGGAGGAGGACAGCGAGGAGCGCGGTGCGGAAGCCAGCGGTCCCGAGAGTGCCAAGCCCATGCCGGCCTTCGGTGACCTGACCATGGATCAGGAAATGGAACCGGTAAGGTGTCGTCGCTGCCAGTTTAATGGTTTGGCAGCGGAGAAGCCCCACAAGTGTCGTGTCGTGTTGCGCATCGGTGTGCGCGGTTCCCTTGGCTTGGATGTGTGTCCATGTTGGCGAGAGTGTCATTCAACTGCGCGGGTGGTGCAAGGGGTAACTCGTCGCCAACTAACCAACAAATCTCAGTCTGAATTGGCAAGTGGCTAGAGGAGCGAGCGACTGAAGCCCAGAGAGGTGTAAATAATAATAAGCTTAACGAGGTGTTTCTATAGAGTCTGACTATTCCAAAACTCCGTTTATGGCGCCTTAAAGTTCACAGTCAATTGCAGTATTGATTGTTAGGCTAAGAAGGGTTTTATAGTGGATATCGGGACTTAGAATTAAACCCAACCCCATTGTTTTTAACCATTTTCTAATTGAAATCCCCTGTTAATCCTCTTTTCCAGGCCATTATGACGTCCACCAGCGAAAAACGTGAACATCTGTACAAGATTCTAGTCATTGGCGAACTGGGAACCGGCAAGACATCCTTCATCAAGCGCTATGTACACCAGTTCTTCAGCCAGAACTACAGGGCCACCATCGGTGTGGATTTTGCCCTCAAGGTGCTCCAGTGGGACGCCAATACGATAGTGCGCCTGCAGCTCTGGGACATTGCCGGCCAGGAGCGGTTCGGCAACATGACGCGGGTGTACTACAAGGAGGCAGTGGGTGCCTTCATCGTGTTTGATGTGACGCGCAGTGGGACCTTTGACTGTGTGAGCAAGTGGAAGGAAGACTTGGACTCCAAGGTGCAGCTGCCGGATGGCAGTCCCATACCATGCATCCTGCTGGCCAATAAGGTGGGCTTTAACCCAATAAAAATAGCTATCCAGAGGTACTAATTCTTTGCTAATTTCTCTCCAGTGCGATCAGGAAAAGCAGGGCATCATAACGCAGCCGGAGAAGATGGATGAGTATGTAAGGGAAAATGGATTTGCCGGCTGGTTTGAGACTTCCGCCAAGGAGAACATCAACATCGACGAGGCAGCCCGCGCTCTCGTAAATAAGGTGATAATCCGTGCTAATCCGTGGCCAAAGCCCAGCTAATCCCTTGCCTTTCGTCTCCACGTCAACTCCAGATACTCATCAACGATAAGCTGATAACTGCCGATCTGGCCGACGGCGACAAGTTCAACCTGAACAGCACGGGCGACGCAGCCGGATCGGATGCCAAGAACAAGTGTTCCTGCTGACCTGGGACCGTGGTGCGGCAATGCAATTACCCATTCCCAGTCTGAGCGCGTCCAAAAGCGGTTTTCTGAGAGAGAAACGCCATGTGCCTATATTGTCGTCCCCTCCACGTTCATGTTGTTAGAAGATAGCGATAACTATGCTTAGGGTTTCATCTTAACATTTGTCTAAGACTTAGGCTCATCACTTGAGTATCTCCAGGCATCTCATTCCAGCCCCTCATCTCATACGAGTTCATCCGTCAGTTGTCATATCTTTAACACCCCGACCAACCTCGAGCTGAGTGATAAGACTCCTTGCGTCTACATTGTTGCATCGAGATCGGGGCCAGTGCGTGAATTTATATCGTCGTGGCACATGGCAGATACATAGCTTACCTACGCGTACACACCATTAATATTATCATTATTATCGCGGCGATTAGCCGGAGATATAGTGGGAGGGCAGCATCCTCCGTATCCATAGCATTCTACATTTGTGTAAAATACGAATTCGTGCCGTGTTCTTGTTTTTGTTTGTTTTATTTGCCGCCTTTGCTGGCGAGATTGTTTTATCTTGGAATTATTACACACACACCACCAACCACACACATGGAAACACACTCTGCCATCTTTATTTGCATTTAGATAACAATACGTACTTTTTATGCAATACGAAATGAGAAATAAAGTTTTTAATGGTAGTTAAGTTAAGCAGCGTGAGTTTTATTGGGTATCAATGTATTTTATGATAGTAATACCAAAAATTTATTATATATAATGAATTTTCAAAAGCCAACCAATAGTCCTTCGTTTTGCTGGAAGCTTGTTTTATACGCATTTTTATATCCTGCTACAGAAATTACATGAAAACCTAAAACTAGGAATAAAAGATTTCCTTTAAAGTTGTTTTCAAATCGTCTAACTGAGAATTTTACATTTATTCTTAGTTTCTTGTATTTCTTACGGAATAAAAATCGTTGATTTCACAATAAAAGATTAAATAATTTTTAAACTGAATAAAAGTAAGTATTTGTAACAATCTCAACTTTTATATGTGTTTATATATATTTAATAATAATTATATATATTTTATAATAATTTCGATTCAAATCGTAAATTTTAAATTATCAAAAAGCTTTCTCCAATTGGATAGTTTCCGTTACTATTTTAGTATTGCGTTTCTGGTATTTCTTAAACCGCAATTGCGGTATATTTTGTCATCAAACACAGTGTATTTTATAAATAAATCGATTTATTTCGGTATTTTTCTGGAAGAAAGCTGGAATATTTAACGACACCAGCGGTGGGCACACCGGTCGATTAGCTTTGTTGCTGATAAATTGTTTATTGCAAAAATCCGCAAACGGAAGATAGTACAAGATATAGCCAATTGTACAAGCATTCGAAATGTGTTAGACACTTCAGGTGAGCCACCGCAAGAGTTAGTGCCCCGTTTGTGTCTCCCGCCAGCCGGATTCGCGGCTTACAGTAGGCTCAGACTTTGGGGCCGCAGCAGCAGCAGTTCCACAATCATCGTCACGTTTACTCCCCCTTTTCGGGGCCTCTTTGTTGGTTCTCCGCGGCGGCGTTGGCACTTCGACTGATAAGTGGCCGGGACAGTCAACTTAATTAATCAGTGCCCCGGAGTCGGGGGCAAGTCAATTGGAAATTAGGAACCTCCGCTGCTGGATGAATCAGCTGTGTGCCCAAATTTTCCAACTGTGGTACACTATTTGCCCCTGATTGCTCCGTTCCCACACTCTCTCCTCTTGTTTCCGTAGGCAGACTCTCTACACGACTGGGAATCGCTGCTAAAAACGATGGTGCCGCCAAAGGAAAATGTCGACCTGGAGTGCTTCCTGGTGACGAAGCACTCGTGGAAGGGCAAGTACAAGCGCATTCTCTCGATCGGCACAGCCGGCATATCCACCTACAATCCGGACAGGTTTGACCTGACCAACAGATGGTCGTACTCGGACATCGTGGCGGCGGCACCCTCCAAGGCGTCAAACGTAAGTAGAAAACGAATCTTTAAGAGCTCTGTAGTAGTTATACTTTTCTTCCAGATACCCAATGAGTTTGTGCTAACCATAAAGAAAGATAAGAAACTGGATACGATTAAATTATCTTCGGAATACCGCAACGACATACTCACATCGATATTAAAATATTACAAGGAGTTTGCCGACAAGCCCAAAAATTCTCAGGTTTGATAACGCCCCTTAAATATAGTCAAAGGAAATACTAAACTCTATATACGAAATCCCCAAAGCGCTTCAATGCCTACAAGTACCACTGGTCCAGCGTCAGCTTGCCTACTGTGCTGGAGGTTACGCCCTGCTCGCTGGACCAGCTGGATCCCACCACCAATGATGTGCTGGCCAGCTACATGTACAAGGACATCGAGGGAATAATAGGTAGCTATAACACACTCTGCACGCTTTCATCAACCTCAACAGTGACTCGTTCTATCGCCATGTACCACAAATTTGTTTTAATTCAATGTGTACGCTTTGTTTTTTTATTTCTGTCGCTTTGCCGCACTCATCTTTCTGGTATTTGTTTACGTTTGCGCACGTTTTAAGCAGGCATCTCGGACTATGAGGGCGGAATTGTGATGGCCTACGGTGGCTTTAGTCGCCTGCATTTGTTCAGGGCGCTCAACCACCACGAGATAGTGCAGAACATAGCCCAGCGATCGGTTCAGTTTTTGGGCATCGAGACCAAAATACTCAAGAGTCAGATTACGCTGGAGCAGTTCGAGAGGCAGAGGTTTGGCAAGTTCAGGTGAGTAGGATTCAAGTGCTAAAAATTCGATAATACTACAATAGTCTTCATTTCAAGCGGTGACCAATTTCAAACCTCCATGACCGAGTTTACGGTGCAAAAGATCACGCCCCGCCATCCGGAGCCTGTCAAGCGCATTCTCTGCCTCACCGAGGTCACGCTTTTGGAGCGCGATCCTCAAACGTACAGCGTCTGCACCCTGCGTCCGCTCGCTGATGTATTCGCCCTGGTTCGTGACAAGGACAACCTGCAGCGCTTCAGCATCGAGTACAAAAACGGTATCGTACGCAGTTACAGCACTAACGATCGCGATTCTCTGCTGGCCACCGTCCTAGACGCCGTGCGTTCCAGCGGCAATCAAGATGTGCACATACGCATCGGCAACACGCCCCGGGGAAAGCGATATGTGCCGCTGAGCAGTTCTGTGGACGAAGAGACTGAGGCAAACCTGATGCGGCTGGTCATTAACAATTTCCAGAATCCCTCTAAGCGCTATGAGATCCTTGAGCGTTTCAATGCCAATGTGCCGCATAGTGGTCTTAACTACAGTGTTACACAGGATGTAGGCTTAACCCGACTTGGTGTTTCCCAGTAATTCTTACAGGATTTAAATTTCCAGAGCTTATTCGCCGAAAACAAAGAGAAGCTCATCCTGAGCGCTCTGCAGGCGTTGGCGCAAAAGGAGCTGGACAGTCCAACGGCCCAGCTGAGCAACATGGAGCTGGAGGCCATATTCCATGCCCTGACTCGTCTTCTGGCCAGCAAAGTGGGCTACGCCGCCTTTACCAATCTCCCGGGGTGAGGAAAATATGCTTTTATATAACTAAAAAACATGAATACATTTTCGAATCCTTGCAGATTTCGTGAGATCATCGGTACCAAGGTGGTAGCCGCTCTAAGGCGTAAGGATCTGGCTGTGACGTACTCTGCCATTGACATGATCAATTCCCTGATGCATTCGGTAAATGCCGACCACGACCTGAAGCAAGAGCAGTTGAATAAGTCGTCCATTCTGTCATCCAAATCGTTTCTGGAAACCCTATTGAATATGTGGACAACCCATGTGGTAATATCACACTTCTTTTTTGTCAAGGAGTGCATTTTCACCAGATAATTTTTATTTTTTGCAGAGCCATGGCAGCGGAGCTCTGGTACTGTCCGCTATGCTGGACTTCATGACCTTCGCCCTGTGTGTGCCTTACAGCGAGACCACCGACGGCAAGCAGTTCGATATTCTGTTGGAACTGGTGGCCGATCGTGGTCGCTATCTTTACAAGCTGTTCCAGCATCCGTCGCTGGCGATCGTGAAGGGTGCCGGACTGGTCTTAAGAGCCATCATCGAGGAGGGAGAGCTGCATGTGGCGCAACAGATGCAGGCGCTGGCCTTGGATGAGGCGGCGCTGTGTCGCCACTTGTTGGTGGCCCTGTACACGCCGTCTAACGACCCAACTCAGACCACACATCGCCAGTTGTCTCGACACTTGATCGGACTGTGGCTCACGGACAGCGACGAGGCCATGGAGCTGTTCAAGCGAATCTTCGTGAGTTCTTTTTAGTTGAAATTCTGACCGAATTTCACCCATTAATGTACTCCGCAGCCGGCCGGTCTGTTGACCTTCCTGGAGTCGGAGGAGGACGTGCCGGAGTCGGACGTCGAGGAGGACAAGCTCAATTTCCGTGACAATCTCAAGTTTGCAATCCAACATTCCAACAAAACTCGCAAAAATGTGATAGAAAAGCATTTGCAAGGCATCAAACATTGGGGAATGAACCTCATTGAGCAGCAGGACGGAGCGGCTCAGGCTTTGAAGAATCGTCCTGTGGTGCTGCGAAATCGGAGGCAAAAGAAAAAGACCTCAGATGCGGTGGTGAATCTGCCCTATTTCTTCTATAGCTTTGCCAAAGATCACAGTCTGCCAAATCTCATCTGGAACCATAAGGTGATTAAGAAATTATTAATTGATTTCTGTTAGAAACTAATAAGTTTTTACAGACCCGCGAGGAACTGCGCATGTGCCTAGAGAACGAGCTTCGGCAATTCCTAAGCGATCGCGACCTGGCTGGCCAGATGATTGTGGCCTGGAACTATCAGGAGTTCGAGGTGGCTTACCAGTGTCTGGCAGATGAGATCAAGATTGGCGACTACTACATACGTCTGATACTGGAGAAGGATGACTGGCCACAGAATCTGGTGAAGGATCCGTAAGTTCTTCTTTTATTTTTTAGAGGAAGTTCTCTATTGAGTCCCTTGTTTCAGAATTGAACTTTTCAATGCCTTGTATCGACGAGTTCTGTGCAGGCAGCGTGTCAACGATGACCAGATGACCGTGTTTTCCCTGCAGGCCTTGGCAAAGGTGTACAGGCGTTACCACAAGGAGATTGGCAAGTTCAACGACATGTCGTATATCCTGCAGCTTAGCGATCGGGTGAGTTATGAAGAACCTTAATTCCCTTTCATTTGTAAACCTATTTGTTGTTTAGTGCCTCTCTCCATCCATGCGCGATGCTCTAATTAACCTCATATCGTGCCTGGTGCTGGAAAAGTCAAACTGTCGGGCCCTTGTCGATCATGTCCAGTGCTTGGTGGACCTTATTACATTGGCCCATTTGCACAAGGGTCGCGCTCAGCTTAATACCAAGACGAACGTGATTGAAGCGGGACCAAATATGGCTGCGTACGAGGAGAAGGACTGGTACTACAACATCGAAAAGGATGGCCAGAAGCCGGAACGCCAGGGACCCATCACCTACTCGGAGCTCAAGGAACTCTGGCAAAAGGGACTGATCACACCGAAGACCCGCTGTTGGGCCATCGGCATGGATGGCTGGCGGTCGTTGCAGCAAATTCCACAGCTCAAATGGTGCCTTATCGCCAAGGGCACACCGCTCTACGATGAGACGGAGCTGTCCTCCAAAATTCTGGACATACTGATCAAGTGCACCAGCTTCTTTCCGAGCCGCACTCAAAACGGAGTGGCTGTTCTTATTCCGGGGCCGAAACTCTCGCGAAAACTCTCCGAGTTCATCTGCTTGCCGCATGTAGTTCAGGTCTGCCTCACCCATGACCCCGGCCTACTGGAGCGGGTAGCCACACTGCTCTACCAGATTATGGAGGACAATCCGGAGATGTCCAAGGTGTATCTCACTGGCGTCTTCTACTTCATGCTCATGTACACGGGCAGCAACATTCTGCCCATCACCAGGTTCCTCAAGATGACGCACATGAAGCAAGGCTTCCGCAGCGAGGAGACCTCGCAATCCGGCATCATGCACCGCAGTATCCTGGGCCAGCTGCTGCCCGAGGCCATGGTCTGCTTCCTAGAGAACTACAGCGCCGAGAAGTTTGCGGAGATCTTCCTCGGCGAGTTTGATACGCCGGAGGTAATCTGGAGCTCGGAAATGAGACGCCTGCTGATCGAAAAGATCGCCGCGCACATTGCAGACTTCACGCCACGACTACGTGGCCATACGATGGCCAGGTATCCGTACCTGGCCATCCCGGTGATCAGCTATCCGCAGCTGGAGAACGAGCTCTTCTGCCACATTTATTACCTACGCCACTTGTGCGATACGCGCAAGTTCCCCAACTGGCCCATCTCCGATCCGGTGCAGCTGCTGAAGCACACCCTCGACGCCTGGCGCAAGGAGGTGGAGAAGAAGCCACCGCAGATGACCATTCAGCAGGCGTACCAGGATCTGGGCATAGACCTCACCAAGACGCCCAAGCCGGACGAGTCCTTGATACGCAAGAGCTACTACAAGCTTGCCCAGATGTACCATCCTGACAAGAATCCCAATGGTCGTGAGATATTCGAGAAGGTTAATCAGGCGTACGAGTTCCTGTGCTCGCGAAACGTGTGGAGCTCGGGCGGACCGGATCCCAACAACATTGTGCTCATACTTCGCACCCAGAGCATCCTGTTCGAGCGCTATCCGGATGGTAAGTGATTGCCCTGGCGGATATTCCACATTACTCACCTTTTTTACAGTCCTGCGTCCGTACAAGTACGCTGGATACCCGCAGCTCATCAAAACCATTCGCCTGGAGACCCGTGACGACGAGCTCTTCTCCAAAGAGGCTCAACTGCTGACGGCTGCCTCCGAGCTATGCTACCACACGGTACACTGCTCCGCCCTAAATGCCGAGGAGCTGCGTCGCGAGGAGGGCATCGAGGCTCTTCTGGAAGCCTACACTCGCTGCGTTTCTATCCTCGGCGTGGACTCCAAGCCGGACTCGTTGCACTATCAGGTCATTTCGAACGTGACGCGCTGCTTTGAAGTTGCTTGCAACTTTGAGAAGTGCAAGCAGAAGATCATCCAGCTGCCACAACTTCTGTCGGACGTGTGCCGGGTGGTGTACTTCAAACACACGCTCTCGGTGAGCCTGGTGACTAGCTTGGCGGCCAACAACTACGATCTGCAGTGCAATCTGTCTCGGAACGGCGTCCTCTGGTCACTGCTGCTCTTCATCTTCGAGTACGACTACACGCTGGACGAGAGCGGGGTGGAGGTCAGCGACAAGTCCAATCAGCAGCAGCTGGCCAATAATCTGGCCAAAATGGCTGTTCTCGGTTGCATCTCCCTGGCGGGCTACAGCATGGAGCTTCGCCAGAAGCCCATCACTGGCAGCGAAGCCAGTTCGCCGGCTGCCAAGCCGCCGCCACCCATCAAACCCAAACCTGCGGTGCCTTCCGGCTCAAACTCGGCTTACACCCAGAACGCTCACAATCCGCTGCAGAGCAAGCAGCTGGCCATCACCAGTGGCAAGGAGAAGGAGCCGGATACCTCGTCCGGCAGCAGCGATACCTCCAGTTCCACGCCCACCGACAGTGACCAGCAGCCGGCGCGAAGCAGTCCCAGTGCCATCCAACAGAAGTACATTGTGACGGGGGAGGCGAAGAATACGCTGATCAAGCAGGTGCTTGACCGCCTGCTCACCCGCTACATAGCCAACCAGTTGGCCACGGGACGCGACAGCGATGTGCTCAAGCTGCTCACGGCAAACACGCGCAATCCCTACCTCATCTGGGACAATGGCACCCGGGCTCAGCTGAAGGACTTTCTCGAACAGCAGCGTACGGCCTCCGCCAAGGAGACGCACGAGGACATTTCCCAGGTCTATGAGCTGGTCTCCAGCTTCGAGTTCGATGCCCACAAGTAAGTGCAAGCTCAAAGAACAGTGAAAATGGTAATCCTTAAACATTTTTTGTATCCTTGCAGAGACGAGTTGCAGATCGGCGGAATCTTCATACGCATCTACAACGACATGCCCACCTATGCGATAGCTCAGCCCAAGCTCTTTATCATGGACCTGCTGGAGTACTTAAAGCACGCCTATCAGTTTCTGCAGTTCAAGAGGAATCCAGCTGCAGCTGCCGCAACAGTAGCGCCTAAGATGGGCAGCGATGGTATTCTGACTCCCACTCTGGCGCCTAATCATCCACAGCTTCAGGCGGCGGCGACGGGCAGCAAGCCTGGCAACACTTTCGACGAAGTACTCAACGCCTACAATCGTTCCAAGAGTCGGAAGAAGCTAGAGACGGATGCCCAGGCGGAACAGCACCTGGCCCTGCAGCAAAGTAAATACGACTTTGCCAGCGACGGACAGCTGGAGCTGCACATCACCATGGTGCTCAGGGCTCTGATCGCGGTGATAAAGTCGAATGCCGAGGTGGAGATCCAGTGCATAGGCAACTTTGATATGATCTTCGGCTTCCTGGCCAACAATATATTCCAAGATGTAAGAGTTTGCGGCAGTTGTTTAGTTTTAATCGTTCTAATGAAAGTATTCTATTCCCCAGAACTCCACGGTTAAGGCGGTGGCCTTGGAAGTGGTGGCCCTTGTCTCACGCAACAAGGAGTGTGTGTCAGAGGTGGCCGCTTGCGAGATCTTGGGCAACTATCTGGTAGCCCTCAAAGACCCGGAGCTGCGAGCCAGCCAGGTGAAGGTGTTGGAGACGCTATCGGGCCTAATGAACGTTCAGGAAATGATCAAGGAAGCGCAGGCCAAGGGCGCAGCCATTTATCTGCTCGACATGTTCTGCAATTCGCGAAATCCGCAGATCCGAGAGATGTGCGCCGAGATCTTGGCTAAGATGACGGCAGACCGGCTGAGCGGGCCCAAAGTGCGCATTTCCGTATCAAAATTCCTGCCCGCCCTGTTCATCGATGCCATGGTGGAGTCGCCGGCCACATCCGTGCAGCTCTTCGAGTCGATACACGAGCATCCGGAGCTAATATGGAACGACAACACACGGGCAACAGTGTGTGATGCTGTGGCCGAGTCCTGTGAAAGGTAAACAGTTGTAACAGTTTGAGTCTTGTTTGCTATTCAGCTCCTCCTGCTCTTTCGACAGATTTTATCAGCAGCAGAAGGCGAATCCTCGCCATGTGTGGAAGGATCCTGAAATACTTAAAGACATTGTATCCAACGAGATTGTCGTGTCCGGCGTCTATCTCCGCCTTTTTGTCAGCAATCCCGCCTGGACCCTGCGCAAACCCAAGCAGTTCCTTTCCGATCTCCTGGACTTCGTGGTCGACCAGATAAGCAAAAGCTCTTCGGAGCAGGATGTCCTGGACCTGTCCACCACAGCGCTGGTGGAGTTGTTGCGTTCGCAGCCCAACCTCGCGGACGATATTCCGGTACTGGGGCACATACCGAAGCTGTTCAATCTGCTCTCGGTGCAGCCAAAGAACACGCTATCAGTATTACATCAGCTATCGCTATCTGAGGTTGGTTCTATATATACACAAATTGAATCTTTGTGACTCCCTCTTTTATCTCCGTTTCAGTTCTGTGTGAGTGCCATTTCGCAGACGGAGTGTGTGGCGCCATTGAAGAAGTGCATGGAGCACAATCGGGACTGCATTGAGAAAGCCTGTGAAACACTGAGTCGCCTCTTTAAACACCAGCACGTGAGTTTTCCCTTTAGTTTCGCTGGTAGCCCTTTCACATCTCACACTTTCCTTTAAATAGGATTCGCTGATTAGTCAATCGCTGGAGGTGGGTCTTATACAGTTTATGCTGGGACTGCTGGATAGCCGCCTGGAGTTCGTGGACAATCCTTCCGCGGTGAAAGCGCAAATCGTTGCAGCGCTCAAGGGCATGACGCACAACCTCAACTACGGCGACCGAGTCACGCAAATCCTGCTTAAGCATCCCGTGTGGGCCGAATTCAAGGATCAGCGCCACGATCTGTTCATTGCGGACACCAACATACGTGGCTATCTGACGGGTAGGTGGATTTATCTCAACCCTTGCTTTCACCTTACTTATTTCCGCCCCCTTTTCAAGGCGTCAATCCCACGGCCGGCTACCTCACGGCGGGACCTGCGCAAAGCGTGGAAGTACTCACCTCGCCGCCGCCCATTGATCGTGACGATCCTTCGGCCCGTCCGCCAACCCTCGACTAGCGAATTATTCCCTGCCGGACCAAAGCTAAAGCTGGGGCTGGCCTCTGAAGCCTTCGATTGCCACACCGACATGAACACGGACATTGCACGGGTTTCACCCAATTATTGTATTAAACTTTTGCATATTTTTTACACCCGCAGCCAATTGTACGTAGCGTGAAAGTGGCGGAGCAGCCGGAACATATTATTATTAAAATTGTATCAAAGTTTCATTTTTTATATTTATAAAAGCAAAAAAAGAAATCTGTATAAATAATTAGCAAATAGTTTATACACGCAACATAAACAACTAAAGCATGCATAAAGTGATTATACAAATTATGGAATAAAGCCGATTCATTAAAAATGAATTATTGGTGTTTTTGATTATTTATTTTAAATAAAAAAAAAAAAAAGGTAGTTAAAAAACCTTAGTTTGTAAATTTTTGATATTTTTGTGTCGTCACAATTGATATAGCTAAATCGACTCGGCTGGCTACTGATGCTGATCAAATAGAAAGTTTACCCCATTCAAAAGTGTGAGTATTATTCTTCATTATTTTAGGGTATTTTTGTAAAATGGTATATTTACAGTATTTTTTTTTGCGAAAACGCTTTAGGGATTTTTAATACATATTTTCAGTCCAGCTGTTTCTCTGCAGAAGTAAACAAAATAAAATGTCGCTGGTTGCAGACTATAGTGATAGCGATTCCTCCGAATCCGACGAAGAGAGCAGCACTGAATCCTCTGCTAGCGAGGAGGTCAATCCGTAAGCTTTTCCCATACTGGACTAAATATTAGCAGACATTTAATTTTCTATTTCCTTAAGACCCCCGCCTGCGGAGAAACCGCCGCCAAAGTTGCCCAGTGCCAGCCAAGTTCTTGCCCCAGGAGCGGGCAAGGGCGATGTGTTCAGCAATCCCTTCCTGGAGGCGGAGATGCACAAGACCGCTTCCCTCGAGCGACACGTAAAAATGGTCAGCAACGATACGCACCTGCAGCTAAAGAACGGACGCAAGATCTGCTGGAACTTTCGGAGGGGACGCTGTCGCTTTGGCACCAGCTGCCAGTATGCCCACGACTCCGACTTGTCGGTTGATGAGACAGGAGCGGCCAGTGCACCAGACACGCCAGTTGCCGCCGAACCCGTCAGGGAAGCCGTAGCAGCGGGGAATTCCACGAAGCGTAAGCGACCTGGCTTGGGCGATGCTCTGGAGCCCGGCAAGCGGGTAATGAAGTCCTACAAGCAACAAAACAATCCAAACAATCCTTTTGCCCGTCGCTAAACCACTCCAGCCTCTGTGATGCGGAGCAGACAAGTGTCGCCAGCGGGTCCATAGGTGTTTGAGAGGACGTTCATCAAGCGCAGGCCATCGTCAGAGCTGGAGGAGGCGGCTTCTCCAAGGCGGTCATAGCTTTCCGCTCCATCGGAGCTCACGGGCAGTTCCAGGGACATTCTCAGCGTACACACAGATGCCCAGTAGGAACCCAACATGGGTCCGTCCTCTTGCCTTGCATCCTTCTCATCACTGTTGCCATCATCCTCGTCGTCATCAATACAATTATCTGTTAAGAAGAAATTAGTAAATAGATTCAAAGCATTAACTATGGTGTTCACCTTCATCTTGGCCGAAGACGGTTACGTTGCCGATGATAAATGCCAAGCCACGGACCGCTAGCTTACGGATTATGCAGGCCAGCTTTGTCAGCAAGCGTTGCCTAATCTTGGTCATTTCATAGCCCCTATAGTGGAAATAGCAAGGCACCAGGGAATCAATGACAACCACCTTGGTTTCCAAGGCTTCTTTAATCTTGGCGGTCAGTTGCTCATCCAGAGTTTTAAGCACATCAATTAAAACCGAATCTGTCGGAGCCTGGACCACGTGAATGGCCCGCATGGCTCTCTCACAGGTTGCCGCATCCCAATTCCTTGCCAGCAGCAAGTCTTGTATCCTTTTGCAAGAGAAATCCTGCTTGGTATCGATGAAGAGTACTTGCAGGGAATGTTTCCACACAAAATTTAGCGCCATGGTGTACATGAATTGGGTCTTCCCCACTCCTGGCTGGCCACACAGCTCCCAGACACGGCCGCTTTTGAATGGCTGGTCCACGGAATCCAGTAACTTGTCCAATCTGAAGGGGTTTTAAGACTGTGCAGCATTAGCTTAGCAAGATACCGCAAGAACTCACTCTTCCATGCCCGTGCCATACTCCACTTCGGGAGGACTTTCCACTTGGGACTCTCTTAGCCAAAGACGCGCCAGCTCCTTCTTCAGTTCCAGCACAGACTCTATCCGAATGGCTAGCAATTCATGGAGTTTCTGCTCGTTTGCCTCATGGAAATCGATCAGGGTTTCCAGATTGTGCTTACTCAGCAAGTTTAGCTGATATTCCGACAGTTCTTTTCCCGTAGGAGTTTGCAAAATCATATTTCTTAGGTCCATTACGCCTGCGCTTTTTCCTTTTCTCTTTATTTTGTTTATAAATTCGATGTCGATTTTTAGCATCTCGATCTGGATCGATACCTTATCGATAGTGGCGCGCAAATTTGAATTTTAAGAAATACAGAAATATATAACAGTGTAAGTGTTACAAATACTTTATAAAGATATTTTGTAAATATTACGAATTTGGAATAATAAAAAATAAAAGAGGGGACGTGACTTTAGTCTGGAAGAATATTTAGTTACTTATTACTTATTATTACACTTTTTATAAAAATATACGTTTTTTACTTTAGTATTAATATAACTTTAATTTTAATTATAAACATCAATTTAAATTCACAAACTAAACAAGGGTTTCGAATTTCTATACAAAAATCTATCATTGATTAATTTTATTAATTTAACCCTTCGCAACATGCATATTAATGAGTGTATATCTTTGTTAAACACAGTTTAACTCTTAATTTAGATAGGGCACGTAGTGTCAATAAGAAAAAGTCCCCGAAGAGCAAGCCCCAAGTTCGAGCTGACTCACGTACGGGGATCGCAACAAAAAATACAGTGTACGCCCAATAAAGTCAATCTTAATTGATTATTAATCATAACAAACATTTGCTTTACCCTTTCGACAAGCACTGTATGGTCAGAGGAAGTAACAAATGGCAAGAAAACAAACAATATACAAATTATGAATTTCATTTTCTTTTCAAAATTGATAAGCTCATTGAAGGAGCGTTCACTTTATGTATATGGCATCCGCATGGAAATCCCAGAAAAGAGAGCAACTCCCACACATAAGTGTATGCGGTCTTTATCTGAAATCGTATCCGTGCTCGTCGGAGGCACTGAATCAATTTCAGACTCAGTCAAACGCCTGAGATGAACGACGAACCGCATGCCCACGAAACGCTGGTGGCCAAGGCCCGGCGTCCAGGACACAAGGATCCCGAAACGGGCAGCATTAGCAGCGAGGACAGTCTGAGTGGAAGCGTTAGTTCCGTGGTGCCAGCAATTGCCAGTAACGAAAGTCTGCCAGAGACTCTGCCACCTTTCCAACAATCTCTAAGAATCTATCTGTTGGAACCCTTCATTTTGATTCTTCTCTTCGCCTACAACTTTTCCTGTAAGTTCAGTGCTGCAAGCTTGGGCTGATCCTTATTGCAAGGGGATTTCCCTTTGGATTTCAGCCACTGTTTTGAAAAATGAAGTCATCTATCAGAGCTGCACGGCCGGTTTTGGTTATCCAGATCATATTTGCCGGCTGCTGGGCACCAAGAATGCCACAAATGAGACAAAGGTGGGGGATTATCTTTAAGTGTATATGAGAGACATTAAATATAAATTTTTGTATTCCAGCGCATTGAGGAGGAAGTGCAGCCATATGCAGCTCGGGTCACGTTGGTCATGAGAATGGTGGAGTGCTTTATTCCGGCATTCTGTGGACTCTTTGCCGGCGCCTGGGCGGATCGTTATGGCCGCAAGCCACTGCTTATGTGCTCCTTTCTAGGTGGGTGGGTTCTTGATACCACATCTCATCTTAATCCTAATCTTTTAAGCAGGCTATGGCCTGCAGTATCTAATTTCGGCAGTAATCGCCTATTGTGCCATTCAGACTCAGGGGCAGGTCAGTCCCTGGTGGTATGTGCTCTCCATTGTGCCGATTTCCTGCCTGGGCAGCAGTGTCACCTACTCCGTTGCAGCCGTTTGCTTCATCGGCGATGTCTCCGAGGGCAAAGTGCGTTCCTATAGGTAATTTAGCAACTCTAAATCCAGATATGAGATGGATACTTAGTCATGTTTCACCTCAGACTGATTGCCTACGAGCTGGCCATCTATGTGGGCCTGCTCCTTGGCAGCTTTGGCTCTGGTTATGCCTACGAAGCTACCGATGCTTATGTGGTACTCAGCATATCGGCGGGCTCTATTTTGGCAGCTCTCTTCCTGTTGGCTGCCCTGCTCCCGGAGAGCCTGCCGAAGGGGGAGAGGTCAGCAGCAGTGACGCCATCGAGCGATAGGAACGTCCTCTCGCTGTTGAAGGACATGTGGAACAGCTGCAGCAAGCCTCGGGAGCACCACACTCGCTCGATTATGCTAACCCTCATGATGGTTTTGCTGTTAACCGCTTTTGTGGCAGGTGAGTATTTAAGCTGTATAATAATTATAATAAAATGGTAAATTTCCTTCGTATAGATGGCAGCAACTCGGTGTTTTACCTTTTTATGAGGGCCAAGTTCCATTGGAGCGTAAAACAGTTTACAGAGTACGAGACTGTCAGCATTTTGGTGCCAGCAGTGGCCGGATCTGGCGGCGTACTCTTCATTTGGTCCCTGCGAAAGGTGGTTTTGATTCCCAGCTCGAGGAACCCCAATAACCTTTTAATCTCTTTGGTTGACAGTGCACCAACTCGGCCGTGCTGTGGCTGGCATTGGTCTCGCTGTTGAGCCACTCCTCCAGCAGCTTGATGAAGGCCTTCGCCATGGTGAGCTGGCAGATCTATGTGGCCATTGGTCTGGGCGTGTTCAAGTCCCTGGTGAATCCCATGTGTCGCACCATGATCACCAATCTACTGCCTGCTGATGAGCGGGGTAAGTACATGGATTAATTATCTATTTTTATAGGTATAAAGGGTATTAAAATTTTAGTCAGAAGTTTGCAACTCAGTCATTTCGGAACCTATAAATGATAAATATTCTCAACATCAACAGCCGAATCATTTTTTGTATCCAAAGAGTTATTACATTTTGTTTTATATATTTTTTATTTGTTTTCTATTGAATTAAATGTGGTTTCCAGGTAAAATCTTCGCTCTTCTCGGCGTCGTTCAAAATCTCTCCCCTTTGGTGTCGTCGAGCTTGTATTATGCGATCTACACAAGAACCCTAGACACTGATCCGGGGATTTTCAATTTATTTAGCACCTTTCTCTACAGTCTGGGAATAATTCTTTTGGGGTAAGTACTCAAGGCCTAGCTTTGCCATATATTTTGCTTGATTTGTTTCATCAAATTTACAGAATCGTTTGGCTCGAGAAGACCAAGAATCGGGTATACTATGAGCCGGTTTTCAGGTGATTAATGCTCGGAGACACTCGGAAAGCTGTGACAACTTTCACATATCAATTATACAGATGGCCTGGCGCCACCGGGAACTCCCTTGAATACCAAACATCCATACATCATTTTATACCTATTTACATACTCTCGCATCTGCCGCGAACTCTCTATCTCCTTCTACCTTCGGGTTGAAAATATTCTCTAATTACAGAAATCGAAATATTTTCTCATTAACAAAAATATGGGTTATTATTGCCGCTGGGCGCTAAGCGGCGTGTGCGCCCAGTCACTTGACAGACCTTACAGAAAACCAAAAAAGAGAAGGAAAACGAAAACAATAATAAGAATGTGCAAGCGTTTGTATGGCCCAATGATTGGTGCTAAACTCCAGATTTGAGCTAACGCTAATTCCACATGCTAATTTTCGATTTTCTGAATTAGTCGCCAGGTTTTTTACACCCTTGATCGAGATCGGTTGGCGGGGACCAGAGGCAGGCGCCTCTATAAACAAAAAAACCGAATGGAACTCAATTTACGCACAAATTTAAAGCCCCAACAGAGCAGAACGAAATCCCTGGAATACTACCTAGACTGCATTGGTATTTTACCATATCGCATGAATTGTCATCCATCCGTCATCGAGCCAATTAAAAGCAATATAAAATAATAAGCACGGTCCGATAATCAGAACTAAATCATAAAATGTGAACACTATTTAATAATCGTGAGTTCTCGAAACTTGTTAAGCAGGTAATTCATATTATGTAAGGTCTGATATCAATATTTGAGATTTGTTTCACAATAATTAAAATATTATACAATATAGTAATTAAGAGTAAGACCAGGTAAGGTAACTGCTAAGATTTAACACATAACTTTGGTCTCTGTAATCAAACATCCTTAAATATTGAGTTAAACTTATGGATCTTTGGGTTATGTGAGTTTAGGTTAGCTTCTTGAAAGAAACTTCCCTTTTTGAAGGGCTAAATAAATAAACTATAATAAATTTTTAATTGATCCTTAGCTCCCATTTCAATTCAATTAGCATTTTCAAATGTATATCACTATTTTTAGACCTTCACCACAACTCTCTCTGATTTTTTCGAGTTTCAATCTGAGGGATTATCACACAGCTCTGGCAAACTTCCCATGGGCCTGGCTCGTGCTACTCATTTGCACAATCCAAAAATAAGCAGTATCACAATGAGTTGATCCGGAGAAAAAAGAAAACAAATAAACAAACGTACGAACAATTTAGACTTCGGACCTCCTAGTTTCTCATCGATAGTCGAAATCTAAGCCTAACTTAGCCGAATCTCATGCAATTTGGAGAGCTAGAGCCCAGAGAATTCGCTCGGGCAATGCCAATTTCAGGTGAATCAAGCGAAGCTAGAACTATTTTTAGTGGCCCTAGATGAACAACTGTCGCCTATCCGCCAGTGCCTCTGTGTGTTTGTGTGCCAGCTTCGGCTTCAGCTCCGAGAGCCGGCCTCCTATATAAACGGACGGAATTCACGGCAGCCGCTCATTTCGAGAACGAAACTCTAATTGCGAGTTGTCGTCGCCGGATTGGATTTGAGTTCGTGTTCCCCGATATCGCGACAATCAAGCACCTGAATAATAATAATCGAATTACACATTAGTTAACCCACAAATCTGATCGGTAGTGCCGGGTCCCAGGGCCTTTTCTCCCGTCGCAGTTACGTGACCAGTGTTGCAATGCTGTACTAAGACCAGGCCAAAAGACATTGAAGCAGGTGCAAAAATTTGGCCATAACCATTGGACACCCAAATATCGCATACTAAAGCCAAATCATGGTTGAAAAGGCCTCGAATGCGTTCACGCTGGAAAAGCTGCGCAATCTGCAATGGCAAAAGGTGTTTCATATGTTCTACATAGAACCGGTTGTCTTTATGCTGCTCTTTTCGCACACGCTGTCGGGTGAGTGACCCCTGCATCCACCAAAACCCCGAATCTAGTGACTAATCAATCTGTATAGGCACCATCCAGCGCAACCAGGTCATCTACCAGACGTGCACGGTCATCTTCCAGTACAATGTCTCCGATTGCAAGCAGCTGGACGCGAAGAACGCCAGTGCGGAGATCAATGTGGGTTTGCCCTAGGATAGTGTGTGTATCCTTGATCATGACCTTACTCCTTTGTCTCCCCCTCTATGCAGGCCATCGAGACGGAGCTGCAGCCGTATGTGGCCAACCTGTTCCTTACCCGCACCCTCTTGGAGAGCATAGTTCCGGCCTTCTGTGGCCTCTTCATCGGTTCCTGGTCGGATCACTACGGGCGCAAACCCCTCCTGATTGTTTCCATGATAGGTGAGTTTTTTAACCCCTGTACAGGTAGCTAGTCCCTCATCCAACCTTGGGGATATTTCTTCAAACGCGGTAATTAAAAAATATTACCAAATGAATAGATGATAGAGATGGAGGTAAAATAATAAATATCAATTTTAAGCACAAACATTGTTACAATCCTAAACAGGATTCTCGGCCTCCTTCCTAATGATGGCCGCCATCTGCGAACTATCCAGCTATTACACAATCAATCCCTGGTGGTATATCCTGGCGGCCGTGCCGCACTCCGTTTTGGGCGGCAACTGCGTCTTCTCGGTGGCCGCCTTCTGCTTCATCTCTGACATCACCGACTGCAAGTCGCGACCATATCGGATGATATTCATGGAGTCGCTCTTCTTCATCGGCTTGACCAGCGGCTCTCTGCTCTCCAGCTTCGTGTACGTTGCAGTCGGAGCAGCGGCAACCATCGGTCTCTCCGGCTGCATCGTGACCTTTGCCACTTTGTTCGTTATTTTCTTTGTGCCGGAAAGCCTGCACTACAGGCACGCTCAGGATGCCAAGAACGCGGCGGCGGGTGGAGAGAAGGATGGCAAGGAGAAGGACGTGCCGATAACCGCCTGTGATCTCCAGGTGGACCGTCTGGGCCTCGACTGTCCGCCCAGCTTAATGGATGACGAAGAGCGTGAGAAGAAGATAAGCCAGTTGGAGAAAGGACGACCGGTCCCATGCGAGCTGCCCACCCCGGCCACGCCGGCCATGAGCTTCGACGAGGACCTGCTGGCCAAGTACGTAGAAAAGCTGCCCCAAAAGGCAGAGGAACGCAAGCGACAGCAGACGGAGGAGAGTGTGAAGAAGGCGGGCCTGTTCAGCGTGGTCCACATCAGAGACATGGTTAGCACCTGCTTCAAGCGACGCGAGCATCACGCGCGTGCCATCATCTGGCTCGTCACCCTGGCCATGTTCCTGTCCATCTTTGTCTTTGGTGAGTCTCTCTCTGTCCCCGTATTCCATCCGGAACTTATGTAATGTCTTGACCGCAGATGGCGTGATGACGGTGATGTATCTGTTTGTGCGCGAGAAGTTCCACTGGACGGTGAGGGATTACACGTTCTTTGAGACGGTTAGCCACCTAGTGCCCATGATAGGAGCTCTCATTGGATTCCTAATTCTGCGAAAGGTGAGTTTTTTAAAGAGAAATTGACCTCCCCAGTGTTAATGACCAACTCTTTCTGTAGGTCTTCCGTTTGTCCGTGGTAACCTTGGCCCTGCTAGCCTTCTTTTCGGAGATATTGAACAATATGGCCAAGGGCTTCGCCACAATGCCCTGGCACATGTACCTCTCGGTGACGCTGGGCGTATTCCGATCCATATCCGGGCCCATGTGTCGCACCATCGTTTCCAATATTGTGCCACCATCGGATCTGGGTGAGTTATCGCCGTTTTCTGGGTATACTTATTATCCGAGACGCAGCTGTTTTTGACGCAAAACAATTGGCAATCAAACACTCTCTTCCCTCGCAGGCAAGATTTTCTCCATCAAGAATGTGCTGCAGTCGTTCGCACCCTTCGGTAAGCTAATCTTTAGCTAGTTCCGTTTGATTGTTAATTATTTTATTGACTCCTTTACCGCTAATTGCAGTCGCCGCTCCCCTGTACACGCTGATCTACAAGCGATCGCTCACCACGTACCCGGGTCTGTTCAACTTCGTCAGCGCGTTCCTGTATCTGCTCTCGTTCGTGTTCATCGGGTAAGCTGGAGAAAACGGAGGAAAGCCCCTCTCCGAAGGTGCTAATCGAACGATCTCACACGTCCTCACACCACCCCGTCTCTTCCAGGTGCGTCTTGCGAATCAAATACAGGCACAAACAGCACTACGCCAAAGTTCTGAAGTGAGGCGGCGGCGACGGCACCGACGGAAGCTTCGCGGATCTGTGGCCAAATTAACATGTGATCACCCCAAACCAAGCAATAAACATTTACAAGTGAAGCGAATTTAAAGATGCCAATCCACAAAACGAGCATTTAACTGTGCCTGGGATCAGCATCGGTCATCATCAGTTGAACGAATGGATCGTCTTTGACTTGTTTATTTATGACAGCCAATTAGTGTATCGAATATGTTTTAAGTTACTTTTAGGGGAATCCTACCTAGACCAATTAAATTGTTATAGTTTACACCACATTTTAACTTTTTCTGTATTCTGAAGTTATCTTTAAAGTTACAGGTTCAACAATATAAACCAAACAATACTGTAAGTCCTTCCCATTTGATTTATTTTCCACAAATTACTTTTGCGTTTCTGTTCGAACAACTGTTCGGCAAATGAGTTAATTAGTAATCTGATTTATTTCCTATTTTAACAGCTTGATTTTTGTTATCTAACTGTGCATTAGGCATTCATTTCAGTCGTGAGTTGCTTCTTTGAATATTAACAATAAGTGTCGTTATATGCACTTATAATCTATAAAATTAAACGGAAGTCTCTGGACCAAGGGTGACATTTATGACTGTTACGTGACAATTGTTCCAAGTGGCTGTCTGGGCACTGACCTGGTCCAAGAATTTGACGAAGAAAAGAAGGTCTTGGATAAGCCAAAACTGGCAAAGCTCAGGATTTGGCAATTTAGGAAGGAAAAAAATACTACCTGTCGTCCTAATACTCTAGTTTTATCTGTCTTATAGGAAAGGGATCCAAAGTCCGAAGGGGCTAGGAAGGAACAGCCTGAGGAGCAAGCTTTAGATATGGGATTAAAAAAACGTATAGGTGAGTAATTTTATTTAATTTTTAATCATTAATTTAAATAATTAAAACCAATTTAATAATACAAATTACATTGAATGAATATACTTTTTCATTAGACTTTTATCTTTGGTAAATTTGTGTACAAAGAAATCCCAGGGTTGTCTTTTTACTAGTCTTAAGCTAATGGGGCTAACAAATATTTACAATAATACTTATATATGTGTATTAGAAAGTTTCTTCGTACGATGGCTTATGAATGGCAACTTCACACAGTATTTTTGTCACTCTCTCTTTTTTCGCCTCTAGAGATCAACTTCCGATGGCCTGGTAGACGCTGTCATTACCCATTGATTTTTGTATGCCAAACAAGGTGCTGTAATTGGATTTTTGTGTTATTTCAAGAAACCTTAGAGTAACAACTATATACTCACGCTGACATGATGTAGCATAGGAAGTAGAGTCCCACGCTAATGAAGTTAAAGATGCCGGGATAAAACTGAACAGTGGCCTGGTACACGGCCGTGTAGAGTGGGGCAGCTCCCAAGGGTGAGATCGATTGCAGTGAAGTAGTCAGCGAGAATATTTTACCTACAAGGATAGAAGGAACATGAATTAGTCTGCTAACACTGAACTTGAGTTCTGTTTATGTGAGATAAGATAGTAAAGTGCCTTATTGTAGGATCTGAGAAGCCCTTAAAGCCAAAGCCTTTTCAACTCACCCAACTCGGAACTAGGAGTCACAGTCGACAGGATAGCCTTGCACATTGGCGACATCACACCGCGCCCCATTCCAAGGACCAGGGCTAGGTACATCTCGCTGCCATACACGGCCGTCGCTCTCACTGTGCTCTCGAGAACACAACAGGCAAATGCCAGGAGTGTCATCATAATGATGGAGACTCCAAGCAGTCGACGAAGTAGAACCATGGCCAAGGTACTGCCCACCAATTGAATGACGGCCCTTGCTGCATTAAACACACTATAGTCCTGGACGGTGTAGTCAAACTGCTTTCGCATAAACATATAGTTCACTGTGTTTTCACCCTCTAAAAAGACCGAAAGATTGAATAGATTATAAACGTGTTGTATTTAGGGGAGAAGTACCATACTTACCCATGGCAAAGACGCACAGCGTCAGCGACATCATCACCATCCATATTATGGCACGATCGTAGTTCTCTCGCTTCTTAATGCAGGTCCTTACGAGGACCTTAACCAGATCCAAGCGGAAGAACTCTCTAAAGCGAGACCCCTCTTGAAAGCTCTCGGACTTGAGGCTCTCCTTCACAAAGAAGTATATGTAGAGCAGCGCTAAAAAGATGATAACGCCCACTAAGATGAATAGTGCCGACCCTCCAATTGCGGCATAGACATAACCACTAGCCACACCGCCTCCCATCATGCCCATGCCCACGGCAGCTTCCATGGTCACCATTCTAAAAGCCGAAAAATCAGAAATATCAAAAATAATAGGAAAACTAAGGATAACACAAAACCCACCTCATGAGTCGCCTCTCCTCGCTGGACACATCGCCCACATAGCAGTACAGGATGGTGACAAGAGCGCAAGTGCCACCACTGAACATAGATGGAGCGGAGGACAGCAGGAACCACCAGGGACTGATGTTGGTGGCCGCCGTTATTTGGGTGAGAACTATCAGAATTACAGCACTAACCAGATAGCCTGCAGGAAGTTCATTAATATGAGAAACTCGTAATGATTCGGAAGACCTCAACTTACCTGTAATTGTAGATAGAAGAATGGGCCGACGTCCGAACTTGTCCGACCAGGGTCCCAGAAAAAGACTCACAATGGCGGGCACAGTGCTCTCGATGATCGAACTCACCATTGTGATGGTGGAGGCATATTCCTGAACTTCACCCTCAATCTTCTGCAGACAGAGGACACTGATTAATGATTACTGATAACCAGGGAATTCTCTAAATCTCTGATAAGCCCGCAGATTTGTCGTCACATTTCCATGACTCACTATCGAGGCAGTAGGGGTATTTTTCATAGCTTAACTACTTATCTTTCTGCACATGCAGTCGACATATCTGTCACTAATTTGTGTACTGTTGTCATTGGCTGTATTGTGATAAGTCAAGCCTATTAGTCATAAACTTTGGGCATTTTCTTGTGTTTTGGCCAACTGATAAGGTACAAAAACAGGTGGGACAAAAGACACGGGTACATATGTGAATAAAGACTAAGGAAAACTTTGTCAATCCATAGGTACAACCAGCTCAAAATTTCATAAAACAAATATAAGATACCCATTAAAATATCTCAATAAATTACGATCAATTAAATGTTCCACACTTTATATACATTGTTTCCATAACACAATCATGTAATCTCTCTATTGTTCCCTTAATTTAATTAATAAAATTACGTATACGCCCGATTGGCTCTTGTTTCAACTTACTTTAACCGCATCGGAGGCACGATTCGTGCCGAGAAACGGCTCACACTCGGTAGCATTGTATTCCATCACTGTGACGCAGGTTTGGTATAGTATCTGGTTCTGATAGACCGCATCTGGCGGGAGCACAAAACAGATTTATTTATGACCTCCCACTAATCGGGAGATTGTAACTCTCGTGAGCTCACCCCACACACACACACACCTGTGAGAAAACGACCAAAGAAAGCCAGAAAGACGGCGGGCTCGAGCAACAGCGAGCGGGGCTGTCTTAGCCATTTGATGAACGAACGATTTGTGGGCGGGGTTACTACGTCGGTTTCCAGCGGCTCATCGTCGCTGTCAATAATTGGCGCCTCATCATCCCTCGCCATCTTTTTTGTGCAGAAGTAAAGGTCACGGTCTAATCGCACAACTTTTCCGAAACAATTCCTTAGTTCTCGCAGCAATTATCGCTTAGACAAAGGAATTAGCAATTCATTCAGAGTAGCCAATATATCGTAGCGGGAGCAGAGAGCAGAGAAGAAACCGAACCTCCGCGCACGCCGAACTCTAGCGAAATACTGGAAACACGCTGGAAATCGACGGCGTAAACAAACCAAGCGAGCGATCGCCAATTTGAGCGTTAGCTACGTCCGCCCCTATCTCCAAACGCTCCCCAAAAGCGCTCCCACTCCTTGGCACACTATCTGCGCCCAAACATGTTGATAACAAGATAAGTTTTTGGCGTCGTTACAGTTTATTGTCACACTACTGCAAACAGACGATTTATTTTTCCTAACTACAATGCTTGCACATGCAAAACACAGATAAAAATCATTATACGATTAATACTTGCACAAAAACGAGGGGTTCATATACAAAAATAGTTCTGGACTTGCAAAAGGGAATTCAACCTATGAGATACATTCAGCTAAGGCAGTCTTTCAGGTTAACTGCCAATGGCCTGATAGGTGGTGCTGCTTCCCATCGATTTCTGTATGCCAAAAATCACGCTGCAATCAGAATTAATTGTAATTAAGATAAGCTTACAAAGCCTTCAACCGAGAACTTACGCAATTAGAATGTAGCAAACAAAGTATAGGCCGGCGCTGATGAAATTGAAAGCTCCGGGATAAGACTCCACGGTGGCCTTGTAGACGGTTGTGTAGAGGGGAGCCGCTCCCAGCGGCGACACCGATTCCATCGATGTGGTCAGAGCAAATATCTTGCCTAGATGTGTACATGCAAGTTTGGTGTTTGAAGTTAATCGTTCCAATTCCACACGCTCCCCCAATTACTTACCAACTTCCGTGCTGGGCGCCACATGGGAGAGAATTGCACGGCACATGGGACCCATGACGCCACGCATCATTCCTAGCGTCATGCCAAGGTACATCTCCTGCCAGTAGACGGCTGTGGCGCGAACCGTGCTCTCCAGCACACAGCAGGCGAGTGAGAGCATTGCCATGGTCACTATAGATAATTTTAAGACACGACGCAGCACCACCATGCCAACTATGCTGCCCACGATTTGAATCACAATGCGGGAGGCGTTAAACAGGCTGAAGTCTTTGATGGTCCAGTTGAACTGCTCCTGCATAAACATGTAATTCACAGTGCCCTCGCCCTCTGTAATCACAAACATCAATTAGCACTCTTTGTGAAGATCATGGAGCTCAGGCAGTTACCCATATCGAAAATGGCTATGGTCAGGGCAACCATAGTTAGCCAAATGATGGCACGATCATAGTTGGGCCGCCTTTGGAAGCAGGTGCGAACCAGATCCTTAACCAAATCGAAACGGAAGAACTCTCGCAGTCGGGACTATAAAAAATAGAGGAGATAAATAATCATATTGATGTTTTTTTTTTGTTTGTAACCTACTCCAGTGTGTATATCAGCGGGATTTAGGCTCTCAGGCACAAATAAGAAGACAAACATCAAGGCCAGCGTCATCAGAAAGCCCGCTATGGCAAAGAGAGTCAAGGCATTTGTGGCGGCATAGATGTAACCACTGGCCACATTTCCCACCATCATTCCAGTGCAAAGGGAGGCCTCATTGAGAACCATTCTGAAATTAAAGCATATATATAATAATTGCTTTGGATCCTACTTAACTTTCCACTCACCTCAAAGCTCTTTTTCGCTCCTTGGCCACATCTGAAATGTAGCAATAGATTCCCGTGATTAAGGCACAAGTTCCGCCGGATAGGACCGACGGCACTGAGGAAAGAAGGAACCACCAGGGGCTTATATTTGTGGACATTGTTATCCTTGTAATAACTATCAGTATTATGGCGCCAGTTAGGTAGCCTGTAAAGAAAAATACAAATGATTATAAGAAAGTGTTTTAAGAGGAGGAAACTTTTACGTACCAGTAAACGTCGTTAGAAGGATTGGACGCCTGCCAAACTTGTCGGACCAGGGACCCAGGAATAGACTCGCAAAGGCTGGTATTATGCTCTCCAACAAGGAGGTTGTCATCATGATGTTGGCCGAATAGGTTTGTACTACGATTTCGATTTTCTGTCATATTAGAAGGTTAAGAAATATCTTTAAAATAAACTGTACAAGCGTAGATCACGTTTTTCATGACTCATACCCATATGTACATAGGTGAGCTGTATCTATAATTAAAATTTTAACGACCTTATGAAGTTCGATACTACCCCCAAAGTTAGTCATAAAAGGTTTTTGTCTACAGCAATTTTGCTAGCTCAACTGATAAGCTCTAGCAAAAGCTTATCTCTAAGCTAGAAACAATGGAAACAGTATTTCAATAATACATTGATCTGATTTGCTTGATGGGGTTTGCTTTGTCTTGGCCGAAGTTGCTAATGTGGGTCACTTCTAAAAAGAATATTGTGTATATTAATCTCTGTGTGCCGCGTATACATATATGTATACTAGTTAAACAGCTATAGTCTGCACAGTAGCAACTGTAATTTTAAAACATATTTGCAAAAGATTATATATAGAATATACTTCAAATGAAGCCTATATGAAGCTACTATCTCCACCGCAAGTGTACTTTGCCAGACCGAAACGCCCCGCAAAGCAACAAAAACAATAAAAAGTACGATAAAAACTGTTCAAGCTCATTATCATACATACAGATATACTATATAGTACCTTTTTGACTGTAGTTAGTAGAATATACTTACTTTATCCGCCTCTGATCCGCGATCGATGCCCAGCAACGGCTCGCATTCCGTGGCATTGAATTTCATAATGGTGACGCAGGTCTGGTAGAGGATCTGATTCTGATAAACCGCCCCTGAAAATATCCAAATTGAGTGATGATGAAGCCACAGATTTCGGACACGCTCATTACCAATTAAATATCTTGCAAAGAATATTAGAAAGACTGCGGGCTCCAGGATAAACCAGCGATAGCTGTTGAGGTCATGCGGGGCAGGAGGCGGGGTAAGGTCCGCATTGCTCACCGGCACCGAGGTGGCATCCAGAATTCTTGGCGCCTCATCTTCGCCTGCATCCTCCTGCACCAGAACTTCGCCGTCGTCATTTCGAGGCATAATTCTGCGGCCGTCACCCGTTCGTTTTTTAGCTTGCTGGCTATATCTTGCGGAAATTGGCAGTCTGAATGACGACTACCGCAGATAATGGAATTAGCAATTCATTCGCCTGTATGCAGCGCAGTTTCCGCAGACTTCCAAGCGCGACGAAGTGGATTGAGATACTGTGAGGCTCCACCAACTGCTGTTGCTGCTGCTGCTTGGGTGGCGATCTCCGCGTTTTATCGTCGCAAGCGTAACTACTCGGTTATTGGAATGTCACTTTATGAGCGAATGAACACAGTTGCAGTGGATTTACGAGCGATAAAGTAATTGTTATTAAAAAAAACTTTCTAAAACAACAGCAACAGAAGCAACAGCTGACCCGTGTTTACTACTGATTGGTGGGCGGTGCTGCCAACTCGGTGAAAATGAAAATACCAACGGCTTTTAAGTTTTTTTGTTTTCAAAGTTTTATTACAATTATTTAATTAGTAGCGACGACGATCGCGATCTCCCCGTGAATCTCTCTCTCGCTGCTCGTGTCGACCGCCGCGGTCGCGATCGCGCTCCCTTTCGCGATCCCGACGATCCCTCTCGCCGTACCTGTCCCGCTCCCGCATTCTGTCCCGATCCTGGCGCTCACGTTCCCGATCCTGGCGTCCACTCGTTGTCTGCCGCCTGTCATAATCATCGTTCTGGGTGTCCCGGTGGCGGACGCGATTCCGTTGGCGATCGTACTCCTCGAGTTCGTCATAGTAGTCCCGGGAGCGGGCGTTGTTTCCTTGTCCAGTTCTCCTTTCGCGGTCCCGGCTGCGGGACCTGGAATTGGAGCGTGCTCTACGCGGACGTCGAACCGCTGATGATGAGTTCTCCTTCGGCCTGTTTGAGTCCCGGTCATCCGCCGCCTTCTCTTCGTCACTGGGCAGCTCATCGTCCAGATCTTCGTCCAGCACCGACACCTTGGGCTCGATCTCGTTGTTCTCCTCCAGTATCGAGCGTTTTTGGATGCGTGGCAGTATGATGTCGCAGACGCGATCGTTGCGCAGCAGCTCGTCAATGTACTCGTCCATGTAGACGATCTCGAACTGGCCGGCCCGATTCTGGCGGCGCAGCTTCCTGTTGTCAATGTAGAGCGGTTCCAGATACTTGTAACAGTCGAGAGCAGCTCCCGTGAGGCGGAGATAGAAGGCTCCTAGCGCCCTCACGTACTTAAACTCTTCGTTCTTGATAAACTCCACCACAATGTCCTTCTCCGGCTGGATTTGAAGCATCTTGAGCGTGAGGCAAAGGAACTGGGTGGGCTTGATGTTGCCGCCGTAGACGCCGCCGACGAACCGCAGCTCCATGGCCTTGTCCACCAGCAGCTCTGCCGTGAGGGCGAAGCATTGTTCCTTCCAGTACTTGGAGTCGTAGATGCGGGAGCGGATGATCTTCTCAATGAGGTACTGCGGATTGGTGCCGTGCACGTTTTTCGCTTCCTTCACCGTGCGATTGGCCATTTTGGATTAACCTTTGTTCTTTTTCTTGTGTGCTCGTCAAGATTGCCGCTACATCCGTAGAGGATGTGCGATTAGTAATATCCTGGCTCAAAAATGCAAAAATTTTGTAGATTAATGCAATATTTATTTATTTTCGGCGTCCGCGAGACAGTGTGACCAACTAACCGTCTGTCAAATACCTTACGTGCAAAAAAATACTGGACAAATGCGATAACAGATAGCCGCACAGATATCGGTATCGGGTGACGCATACGAACAAAACAGCTCTCAGACGGAGGAAACGCAATAGAGGAAAAAATTATTATTATTGGCTATATTCATCTGATTAGGGAGTGAAAAAGCAGACCAGCCAGGATGAGTTTCTTCGGAAAGATGTTCGGCGGCAAGAAAGAGGTGGCCCCCACCACCGGCGAAGCGATACAGAAGCTGCGCGAGACGGAGAACATGCTGATCAAGAAGCAGGAGTTCCTCGAAGCCAAGATCGAGGACGAGCTGAATATAGCTCGCAAGAATGCGTCCAAAAACAAAAGAGGTATGTGCGTGTGTGTGTGCTTCCTGCTGGGTCCGCAGGAGCTCCAGGCCTGGATCGAGTTGCATGGTCCATGGAAAAAAATGACTCATGTTGCTTTGTTTTTGTTGCGGCTGGTGAGGCCTTCCCACTTAATCAGCCTTTGCCCGTCGTCACCATAATAGAAAACTCAATAAAACAATTGTATTTCTTCGCCCTTCTCACCCGCATACCATTTGATGCCTGGACGTGTCCGCAAACGCTAAGAACGTAATATAAACATTCCTTTTGATATCAAAACAAAAATTCGCCTTGTCGTAGAGTAATTCGAATCCACGCATTGCAAAATTGGCCATCACCATATAGAATAGCAAGCGCATACAAATATCGTTTAAAGCTCACTAATCCGCCAACTTGGCACTTTTTCAGTGGCCCTGCAAGCGCTCAAAAAGAAGAAACGTCTGGAGAAGCAGCTCCAGCAGATCGATGGCACCCTGTCCACCATTGAGATGCAGCGCGAGGCCCTGGAGAGCGCCAACACAAACACTGCCGTCTTGACCAACATGAAGAGTGCCGCCGAAGCTCTCAAGCATGCCCACCAGAACATGTGAGTTACCCAAAAGACAACGAGAAGTGATCCCAGAACTTAATCATACTTATTTGCTCATTTACAGGGATGTGGACAAGGTGCACGACATGATGGATGACATTGCCGAGCAGCAGGACGTGGCCCGCGAGATATCAGATGCTATTTCCAATCCGGTAGCATTTGGGGCCGACCTCGACGACGAGGATCTCGAGCGGGAACTCGATGAGCTCGAGCAGGAGAACTTTGATAAGGAAATCATTGGTATTCCTGAGCCGGCGCCCACATTGCCAGAAGCGCCAACAGAAGATTTGCCAGAGAAGGCCAAGGAGAAGAAGAAGGTGGCGCCCGCCACGACGACTGTTGCCGATGATGGTGAGTTATATTTAAAAAAGAGTATTTACTAGTCTTCTAAATTAATATCCATTACATTTTAGATGATCCGGACATGAAGCAGCTGCTGTCCTGGTCCAACTAAATCGAAGCGCTATCGAAATCTCCGCACTGTCCTGCAGATTCACCCCTAAACCCCCAAACGTTTCTGTTTTAATTAAATAATCAGTAGTTTTAATTAAGCCAAAATTTTAGTTCGAAGCGTGAGAAGGAGAGATAAAGAAGGCAACAATTCCTTTGGCAATCTATCAAACGGTACATCAACTAGGAATGTGATTTAACAAATAAACGAAAGAAGCATATAGTCAGTTCATGCTTTTCCGCAACCTCAAACAAAAAAGTTAAGATACAGTTGAATATTTTGATATTGTTTATTAAATCATTTGGCGAAGTTTACTGATTTTGTTTCGCTCAACATAGGATTGGTTGGCAGTCAACTGAATGTAGATCCAATATTCCAACCAACCAT
This sequence comes from Drosophila nikananu, assembly GCA_008042635.1. Taxonomy (NCBI): domain Eukaryota; kingdom Metazoa; phylum Arthropoda; class Insecta; order Diptera; family Drosophilidae; genus Drosophila; species Drosophila nikananu. The sequence continues at coordinate 27,687 of VNJV01018888.1, read as the reverse complement.
ATTCATATTTTTCAAAAAAAGCATCGCAATATGGTATTTTGGCACCCATTATTTCAAAGTTTTAGCTTTGTAATGGAATGTTTCACATAAATAAAGTTAAGAAAAACAATTGATTGTAATTAATTCTTACCATAACAGTTCCCATTAGCAACGTTACACACTCCGACTTTAAATTGAATGCATTTTTGAGTAGTTTTATTACAAATAGATCGATTGTACATCAATATCATGTCAACTATGGCTTGATTAATCTATGTACTACGGACTTGGCTAATTAGTGGTCAAGTTGGTATCGAAGGCACTCAGGTCTGCTGCCTCAGACTTTTTACATATCGCACCGGAACCTCGGGCAGGTAAACGCAGACAAAGAACATCAACGGGCCGAAAAAAATCATGCAGATCAGCCAGTAGACCAAGCCCAGGATAGTTAGGACGTCCATATAGGAGGGATCGATCGGACGATACGTATGGGATGGAGGTAAATGAATGTCTTGTGTAAAATTGTAATTAAATAACTAGTATCACTAAACACCGGACTCGGCCGCCAATGGAGATGAAGGTGCAACAAGGCAATAGGCTATTGTTGCAGCTAGCGCTCCGATGTTCCTAATAGGGTTACAGATATTGCTGCAGGTCACTTTAGATATAATTATATGGATCACGACGACGAAATGGCTATGCTGGCGGCGCACACTGCTGCTCAGATCCACACTCGTCTGGTAATCTTCAAGCGCGCCACCTGTAAAAAAGCGAAACCAGAGAAGTTTTTACATCAGTTGTGGTTCGGGTTATTTTTTACGCGTCCGCGGATCTTACAGCGTGCTGGATGTCGGAGAGCCCAATGGTTACTGCCCCAGCTGCTCCGCTGAATCACGCACTTTATATGACCGACCAAGGCCCACGCCCCAAGCCCCAAGCCCAGCTGTGTTATTTTCGGGGCTATCCCCGGCCACTCACATTCTAAATACGGGACTTTTTCAGCTGCTCGCAGCGGCTGTTAATTCGCAACTGACCCCCCGCCGACTGGTTATGCAGTTCCAGTCCAGATCCCCTCGCATTTCCCACTATACTCGATCTGGCTCAGAACTTTGAGCCACAAAGCCAAGCACAGCACTCAAAACTCGGGCGTTCAAGGTGAGCTCTCGAGTCTATGACCACACAAACTGGTTTGGTTTACCAGCCGCCTCTAGAGAACGTTCAGTTACTTAATTAATCACTTCAATCGGTCTTAACCCCTGGTTGTAATCCATGACAATTGCAGCAGCCATTGAACGTTTATCGCAGGTCCAAAATTATAGCCGCCTACTTAATTAATTAATCAATCTGGGTACTTATAGGGTCTCCATGTGCAACGACTGATAAGGCAGGGCCAGATAATTGAAAATATTTCGTAGAAGCAAGTAAACACGGTAATAAAAACCAGAAACAAGTTCAGGAAATAAAAAAGCTTCTTAAAAATCGCCTCTGGCTATTTTCAAAGTATGATAAAGAAGGGGAATGGGAAAAAACAAAGATAGGTATCGTTATATGTATTTATGATTTAATAAAACTGTCTTGTATTCACTGTTTGTTATTGGCTAAAGGTTCGTTGATCTATCAGTTCAGGTATCTTATCTGGTTTGTTTTTGTACTTTTAGAAAGTATTGGAAAGAGGTAGTAGCCCTTAAGGTCCCAACTTAAGTTTTTATAATATTTATCATGAAGAGTTTCCTCAAAAACAGAGTGAAACAGTCATGTTCTAGAAATGGTATCCTGGTATACCATTAATGGATTAATGGTATAATTGTATCCGTTTCCTTAAAACCCATAATAAATTAACAAAAACCTCACTATATAGTATGGAACAGAGTCTAAATATAATGAAAAGTATGTATCCCACCAAAAAATAGAAGATACATACATACAAGGTCTAGCTGGCAAACAAAATGGACCCTATCTTATCTTCTCTACCCTAAGGATACATACATATGTACATGGTTCCCTGTCCAGAAAATAAGTATGATTTCTAGAAGCAACCTCAACTTACATGATGTAAAAGTAGTTATCACTGTCCTTGCGCTTCACATCGCAGGGATTTCCGCTCTTGCTGGCCCCTGAGTTGGATGCGGAACCGGGTTCCGGGTCCGTGTGCTGGGAGCTGGTGCTCCAGCTGCGTCCCCAGCGGCTGCTTGCGGCATTCCCAGCCACACTCGACTGACGGCTGGTGTTGGTAAGGTTTCCATCTTTGGTGGTGCTGGCGAAGAAAGACTTGACGCTATCCATGGTTGAAGCGACCCTCGCTGCGGAACTCGTTCCGATTGGCGACTGATGAATGCGTGTGTGTATGTGTCGAGCCTCCGAAGAAACGCCCGAAATTGATAAAGCTAAAAATACATATAATATACATATCAATTATTTATTTTGACTGAAATCTTGTTTTTTGGTGGGCTCGTTGTTGTTTCCAAGTGGGGGCTGGGTTTCTTTCTTTTTTCGGCTGTTGTCGTACGATCTAAATTGAATTAATTTAAGGTGCAGTTTGGAAAACAAGTCGAGTTTATTGATAAGGCCTTAGTATACATTTATTATTATTATCGTATCTCTGCGCTCCAGGTGGAGTGGCCATCTTGGAGGTTTCTGTTTGCCTTAACCGATTGGGAGTGTGGTCTTTGTTTCGCCCCAGGGGAGAGTGCGGAATTTTAGATAATAATATGTACCTAATATGTATGTATATGTACTTTGGCTGATCAAACAGTCTTCGATATAATTATTGCAAGTAGGTGGCAAGTGCGTCGTAATTTCTAGCTCCATCTAAATATATAGGTGTTGCCGCATACATATTATCAATTAGCGGTTCATTATAGTTCACTGGCTGAGCTGATAATCAAGTCACAAAATCGGAGGAACACGCGCCGCCCTCGGGAGCCATGGGAACTATGCTTGTTCTAAACTTGTTCAGGTTTTTGCGTTTTCTATTAGGTTATAAAGTTAGTCGGGCGGAGGGAGGCCTTGGAGTAGTCAACGGTGATAAGGGAGTTTGAAAACACAAGTCTGAGATAGCGACTTGACCTCGCCAGCAAACCATCAAACACTGACCTGCCTCAAAAGCTTGCCGCTCGGTGGAGACTTGTGACTGGACTCTGGGCTCCGCTTCCAATTAATTTGACACAATTTCCCCGGCTTCTTTCAGTGCACTTCCTCAGAAACAGCAAAAGCAACGATCACGGAGAGCGGAGAACTGTGAACCGTTTTGCACAATGTCTGCGATCGCACTGAAAACGAAACAGGCACGGCAACCGACAACGGCTTCGAGTGATTTTAGTTTTTAATCAATTTGAAATGCGAAGGCGTCGTTTGCTGCTGTGGTGTGCGTGTCTACCACGCAGGCACCCATACAAGCAGTACAAAAAAGCAAGAAAAAAGACCTCTTAAATTTAATTTAAATATTTAGTTTAACGTTTATACAATTATCGAGCTGCTTGTTACATATTACGTTTTTACTTTAAGAAATAAATGAAATAAAAATACATTAAACATAAAGCATTGCCCTGTTTTCTTTAAGTGCACATGCACACATGTTTACTATCCACGAGTTTCTTTGGGTGTGCCGTTGTCGTCGTCTGGAAACCGTCTGGTTCGCTGGTGTTGGTACTTGGTTTTTCCAGGCGGTTTTTCTAGTTTGTTTTGATTCGCCCTTCTTTTCTACATTATTTTTGGCTGCATTTGTTTTGGCCATCATTTTGTTTTACCTGTTTCATCACTGACAACAGCGCAGGCCTTGCCAACAAACTTCCGCCCTTGCTCTCTGTTTTCCTTTACTTTGTCTCCTTCCCCTTGCGTCGTCTTTCTCTGCCCCCCAATCGTCGTTTTTTTGTTGTGCTCTGATGCACGTTGATTGCTGTGGACTTTGGACTCTCGTTTTTCCTCCGTTGTAATGTCTGTTTTTACGCATTTACAGGGAAATATACGACTATTGTAGATACTCTTAGTATTCAGTATGAAAATGTGAATAAACCTTACGAATACGTTTAGCTTAGTCACTGGTTATTATTTTAAACCGATTAAAACAGATAAATAATAAACAAAATGATTCATTGACCTAATTAAATTTATTTTAAGAACTGCCTGACTTGGTGACTGGGAATTCCTTTAAACAATAACCTACAATCTTTTAATTGTCTAATAAGATTAGATTTTGAAAATCACAAATTTATTAATTCGCTTAAATTTTAAAGTGAAGATAGTAAAATATAATTTATTAAATAGTTTCTTAATCTCTTTTTGTCGTCCTTCCATTGACTCTTTGGTACTCCATTTAGAAATTACTTTTTAATTTATAAAGCTTAATACATACAGAAAATGTAGAAATGTATTCTACTAAACAAAATTCAAAACGAGTGGTAGTTCCAAAAAGAGCAACCACAACGGTACCGGTAAATTTTACCTATTCGTCCATTCCTGTGCATGGTGGATTAATAGGGGTGACCTAGGCATGGTGTCAAAAAGTTGGGTGGGGTTGTCACAATCAGTGTGGCCAACTCGCTTTTTTCGATGCATCGCCTAACAAAAACATCGGAAAACATTGGCGAGAACTAGCGAACTGTATATATGTAAATTGTTTATTATTAGCAACTTTTCTACGAAACAAACGATTAAATAATGCAGTATTCTGCTTATTAAATGCCAAATTTTGCAACCTTACTGCGCGCCGCGAAAGTGTCGAGACGTAGGACAACAAAAATCGCGAGTTAAACGAGTGCCAAGGCACAAAGCAACCGAAACGAAACAGCAGGAAGAACACGGAGAAGAGAACAAACCCCAAAGCACCTGAATCCCCTTCCCCACCGTCGGGCCGTGACCTGCCAGCAAGCCAGCGAGAACAACAATAACAGCACGTAAACATCATGGGCAACGCGGGCAGCTCCACCGTACACATGCAGCGAGAGCGCCACAAGTCAACCGACCTCTCCACGCCGAGCTCTCCCGCACATTTCCGCGACTCGGTTGCAGTCGGCGGTGGAGGAGCGAGTGCGGGCGCAGGCAGTGGCGGGGGACACGGTGGCGGGAGCAGTGCTGGCGCAGCGGCTTTGAGTGGAGTCGGGGCGGGAGGCCAAGCTTTCTCGTTCGACAAAAAGCATACGGCAGTCTTGAACGAGGGCTCTTCGCAAGAAGACGACGACCCGTACTACACGGGAGCGGGCACAGGCACGGGCGGCACCAGGCGCACAGCTGATAGCGGCGGCGATTCAACAGCTGTTCTGCGCAGCGGAAGCGGAGAGCACTCCAGCATGGACAACGACGACGAACTGGCAGCATCAGAGGCAGCAGGAATAGGGATCCCATCCCTGGACGATGAGGACCGTAAGACGGCCCTACCCACGGTACTGCGATGGGATGGCGGCGGCAAGAACGTCACCATTTCGGGCACCTTCTCCAACTGGAAGCCCATTACGATGGTGCGCAGCCACGGCAACTTTGTGACCATCATCGATCTGCCGGAGGGCGACCATCAGTACAAGTTCTGCGTGGACGGCGAGTGGAAGCACGATCCCAAGCTGGTCAGTTGAGTGGAAAATCAATATGACCCATTTCCCTTAGCTATTTAGAGGCTTTTTTCAATTCGGGCACCCCGAATGACGCAGTTACCGATTTTCGCTGGCGTTGTGTAATCGTCGTAAACAAAAACGAAGTCTCTCCCAGTAATCAGCAGTGGATTTCAATTGGTTCAGCGATGCTCAGCTGGCTAGTTTCGGGGCAAAGGGTTATTGTTATCATTTGAGCGCAAAAAGTGAGATAAAAATTAGGCAAGCAAAACGAAATAGCATGAAAGATAAAATAACTTAGGAGAGGAACGGAAAATACATGTTGATAAGATGGAGTTCTTCCTTTTATATTTAACTTATCTGCCTTTATTCAGTTTATAAAGCGAAAGAATGTGTAAATTAACGGTTCTATTTAACTCAATTGCATTTCTTTTGTCCGAAAATATGCAAAACATACATATATTACGTTTATTATACTAAGCTCTCTCACAGCTCTTTCCTCGAGCTGGGAAACTATCACTCCCAGAAAAATTATTTCTAGAAGTTGAACCCCATTTCAAACCCATATGGCCGTTTATTCACCACTAAAATAGATAAGCGAAACAGCCAAACCCATTTGTAATCCGAATACCCTTCTATAAACGAAACCGCCATCGAATTTCGTGAGTTTAATAGAACCCGACTCTCATACATACATATACAAATAGCCCACAATTACGTATCGATTGCCGCCCCACACTAATTGCACGCAAAAAATAGAGCTTATGAATTATTTCTTACGTCGCTTGCTCTGTGTACTATAATTACAGAAAATTGATTATCGTTCGCCGTTTATTTTTGTAATTACAGAAAAGCGTTGAAAACGACGAGGGACAAAAGAATAACCTGGTATCCGTGCGGGCCTCCGACTTCGAGGTGTTCCAGGCGCTGGCCAAGGACAGCGAGAACGTTACCAATTATGCGGAGAAGGAGTACTCGCAGGAGGTGCCGCAAGTTAAGCCCTGGGAGAAGGTATCCGGACCACCGGTACTGCCACCGCACCTGCTGCAGGTCATCCTCAACAAGGACACTCCTCTTTCGGTGGGTTTTTGTTAATTTTCTTCTTAACATAAACTCTAATTCTTATTTTTTTTCTAGTGCGAACCCACATTGCTGCCGGAACCCAACCATGTGATGCTGAACCATCTGTACGCGCTGTCCATCAAGGACGGCGTCATGGTGCTGAGTGCCACGCATCGGTATCGCAAGAAGTATGTGACCACTCTGCTGTACAAGCCCATTTAGACTGTACTCCTGGCTGTTGGTATTTTAGCTATAAGAACATGGTTATATCGTGGGGGATTGCATAGTCCCGGAGCCTTCAAATCGATTCAGGGGTGTGCAAATACCCCCGTAAATCGTCTCGCTTGTCAAATCTACTATATGTAAAGCAGTGGAAAGTGTGTTTTATTATTCTCTCTTTATTAAGCGTTGTATTTTTATTAGTTATAAATATACGGAACTTGTAAAAATATAAGATTATTGCATTGTGTCATATATCGATTATTATATGTATTTGAATTTACCACTACGAATCGTAAAGCTGTCTCGCAATTTTAAATTGATATGTCACTAAAGTCACGTACTAAGATAATTTAAGCTTCTAAGCCCTGTTTCGCTGCCCTAGAGAGTACAACACTTTGGATTTTGATTAGCGTTTCATTATATCACATGTGTTTCGCGGAATTCTATCGGAATACATACGCGGATAACTATGTATTTTTGGTCTAGACTAAAAGAGAATTGTATCGGAACATAGTAGTAATAGCTGCTTTCATTACATTAACTTAACCTTGTGGTCCAGCGTGCCAGCGTCTAACTTCTTGTTCAGCAGCAAAGGCGACGACGACGACGAAGCTGCAAGAGCCACCGTTTGCTTGGCCAAGAAGCGTTCGTGCATCTTGTTGGCCGTGTGCTGGAACTCGCCATCCTCGTCGAACAGAGCCTTGGTGAAGTACTCCGTGAATAGGCGTCCCATGTACTGGTCCTTGGTGGAGGGCCACCAGCCCTCTAGGAAACCAATGTGGCCACCCCTGGCCGTGATCACAATCGCCACATGGGTGCACTGATTTGCCGCCCTGATAGGAATGGCATCCAGCGGCTGGAACGGATCATCCGCAGCACTCAGGCAGAGCAGTGGCACCGAGATGTGGTCCAGTTTGTTGTGCAGCGTGGCGTCCGAATAATAGTCATTGACGTGGGCGTAACCGAACTGCTTGGCAGTGAACAGCTCGTCGAACTCCTTGATGGTCTTGCAACGCAGTATGCGCTGTATATCGATGTCAGAGTCCTGGTAGATATCCCGGTATATGTCAAGGTGGTTCCGCAAGGTGCGACACAGACTGCCGGCCAGATGGCGTCCCAGCAGGCTGTTGATCACCGGCTTTTCGATGCTGGCACTGCCCTTATGCACGTCCCAAGGCACCGAGATGATCTTTGCCGCCGACAGAATGCTCCTGGCCTCGTCGCTCTTACGGGCCAGGTAGTTTCCAAGGATCAAACCGCCCATGGAGATGCCCGTGGCACCCAGCTTGCACTGTGACGGCAGGGTTCGACGCACATGCTGGATCACCTCGCACAGGTCCTCGCAGTTGGCGGCACAGTAGAGGCGCGGTGTCTTCAGCTCGATGCCGCCGAGACCGCGGTTATTGAACACAACCACCCGCATGCCCGCTTGCTGAGCGGCAAAGACCAGGCACTTGATGTACTCCGCCTGAGACTCACCGGTTAGGCCAGGCAGAATGAGGATGCAGGGCGCGCGCTCATCGCAACCCTCCTCCATCCAGTCCAGCGCCACCTCGCCACCATCCTTCAAGGGGAGGATCTCACGGCGGTAGTTGACTCGCGGCAGACTCTTGGAGCGCAGCAGGCTCGCAAGGACGGTCTGGGCACGACTCTCCACGCACCAGAAGGTGGGCCAGTACTTGTTCTCCAGCGTCGGCACCTGGCGGATCAGATACTGCTTGAACGGCCCGTCCGAGCAAGCGATAATCGGTCGCTGTAATGGAGAACGCAATTAATTCATTAGTCACGCGCTAGCGGTGATGCAATTGCACGCCTTTAAACTCTCACCTTGACCACCTGGATTAGATAATAGACAACATAGGCCACCACCGCCATGCCCAAGACATGAAGGCGCGGAAGGTTGGACAGGTAAGCGTACATCGAGTAGAACATGGCGTCGTGCTCCGAGTGTAAAGTTCGCACTGCTAATTTTGAATGACTCTCTGCCCGGGTCCGGGTAAGCGAGCTGAAAGAGTCAGCCAGACGGCAACAAATGAAATGATTTACAGCGACTGGTTCGTTATAGCTGGCAGCATGAATGAAATCGCCGGCGGGCGGGGCTATTTCGGGTTAATAAGTGCGAGTACAAGGTGGCTATCTAATCGCGTTGCGCTAATGTATGCACATAAACTCAGATTGAACGAGTAGTCGTCGCAGACAGCGCCCGAGTGGGTGCAGGCGTGATCAGTTACGGTTTGCGGGTACAGATTAGTTAGACGGGACGACGCTTATCGCTCACTCACAGAAGATCTTCTCGGTGGGCCGGTTGCGGCAACGTTGGGAGTAGCTGCTTACATACGACGCCTCTTCCGGCGGAGAGGCAGCGGACATCGTGACCCAACGCCGTGACCGGGCTGAGGAGGAGCTCGGACAGGCTGCGGTAGATGACCGTCTTGTGGACGGGACTGCGGACAAGGGCACCGCACAGCATGGCGGGAATCTTAAACTGAAACGACGACTAGTCTAGTCTGAGTCACTAGCGATTGGGACCGCGACGGTGCAGCAGATGGTGGTGGTGTGCGGGGCTAAGTCTACTACAATCAATTTAGATGGTCCGGGGGCTCTGCCAATTCTGCAGCCTGTCATAACGTTCCACAAATTTAGTTGCTTACCTTGAAAAGAGGGTGGAAACAAAAGAGTAAATAATAAAGAATTTGGAAAAGTAAGATAGAGCTAGGAGACAAAGCCTGTGCCCTGACCGGGCTAGTGTGTGACACAAATCGAAACTGAGCCTGCTGTCCATACAGATGCTATCTATATAGTTTTCGAGCTGACCCCAGGTCGAGGATATCCCCTCCTCATCGGCGTCATCGCGTGTAGCACAGAGCAGCAACAAAATCAATGGGAGTGCGAGTGGGTGTTGGTGGTGGCTATTGATTTGCTTCGGCGGGTAATGCAGGTAATTATCGTGCCAACTATGACGGAATCGAAGCTACTATATATGCTTGCGCGCCCTCCTCGCTTACTTTCTGTAATTCGTAGGCCAAGTACAGGAACTTTTCCGTTTCGAGTAGTTTTCTGATTTCGTTATACGCACTTATGTAACCTTATAAAAAATATTATGCATTTTTTTGGCGGCCACGGGGAATGAAACCTTGAACGAAACGTCTTTGATGCAAATAAACACTGAAGAAGCCGTTGGGGGAGCACACTACCAAAAATATAAACACAAGAAACCGTGGGACGCCAAATCGAAATTATCGAGTGCAGTTGTAGTGTGACCAGGTAAAAGTCTACAACGGTGAAGGTGCGCATAAAAACAAGTTTTCAATTTAAGATAACATATTAACAATTATAAGTATAAGAAAAGATCCGTATCCAGTTCATAAATTTGTCTACAGAGCAAAAATGTTTATTCTTTTGAAGTGTGATCGCACTTTTTACTCGTTGCTCGTAATTTTTTGAGGCCGAATGATGCGGTCATACTTTTGACAACCGGCAAAATTTAAAAAGTCATAATTATAATTAAAATTATCAAATTTTTGGCCAAATTTTAATAATTTTCTAAAAAATGAGTACAATTTTGGCTTAAAAATCGGAAATTTCTTCAAGGGTTTTTTGATCATAACTTGTCTTAAACTCAAGCGATTTCAGTCTGGTTTGGTTTTCTCTTCATGATTTTTAATGGAGAACGTTTCTGCATTCAAAACTCGATTTCTAATTTTTGGTCAGTTTTTGACAATTTTGACGAAAAAAATTTTGTTGAAAAAAATCGGTAAATTTTTTGCTCAAAAATGGCAAACTTTTCAGAGGTTTTTTGATCGTAACTTGGCTTAAACTCAACCGATTTCAGTCTGGTTTGGTTTTTTCTTCATGGTTTTTATAGGAGAACGTTTCTGCATTCAAAACTCGATTTCTAATTTTTGGCCAATTTTTGACAATTTTGACGATGTAACCCCTTTCATTTTTGTTGAAAAAAATGGGTAAATTTTTTGCTCAAAAATGGCAAACTTTTCAGAGGTTTTTTGATCGTAACTTGGCTTAAACTCAACCGATTTCAGTCTGTTTTGGTTTTTTCTTCATGTTTTTTATAGGAGAACGTTTCTGCATTCAAAACTCGATTTCTAATTTTTGGCCAATTTTTGACAATTTTGACGATGTAACCCCTTTCATTTTTGTTGAAAAAAAAGGGTAAATTTTTTGCTCCAAATGGCGAACTCTTTCAGTGGTTTTTTGATCGTAACTTGGCTTTAACTCAACCGATTTCAGTATGGTTTTTCCAAAATTGAAAAATGTTAAATTCGCTTTTTGGTTGGAGTCCGCGCTAAAACCAGCGCCCATCTGTTTTGTATCCAAGCTGTTCGCTAAATTCCAGTCACTCCAAGCTTATTCCGACGGCTCGGAACGGTCACACTGCTGGTGAATTTGTTGTAAAATTGTTTTTGTTCTATTTGCTTGCATAAAACTGCGGGTGCCAAGTGAATTATCCATAATTGCGGCCAAAAAATGCCCGAAAATCAGTGATCAGTGGCCCCAATCCAAGTCCCGGGACAAGCAAGTGCGCAAACATCGCGGTCGGCTAAAATGAACCAGTGACGTCGCGAATCCGAAACGACAAAGAAGAGAAAGAGGAGGAAAGTGGTGGCCCCGTATTGCGTATCATCCGTGTCCGTGTCTCCCCCATTCCAATTCCCTGTGCATAATCAGTATTATCCGTGCGTCGGACAGCCCGAGCCCGGATTGAACACACTCACAGAAGTCAAAAGTACAAAAATATACTGACCGAAACATGTGCTAGGCCCCGAAATGGGATCGCGTATCAAGTAAGTATTCCGCCCGAGATTGCGGCTGCAGTGGGCGTTCCGCTTCGCTGGCCGCCGGCGCAGTGAAGTGCCCCCATTACTCCCACGAGTCGTCACAACATCCCCTCGTTTCCATCTCGCAGAAATGATGTGAAGAAGCTCTTCGAGTTCTGGTGCGAGGTCACACCGACTCCGTGGCTGGAAAGAGGCAACAGTCCGAGGAGCGGCAGCCCCGCCACACCCGCCGGCGTGATCGTGGAGAGCTTCCCCGAGGGATATCGTGACAAGGAGGTGCTAGCCGGCATTCCAGCCTTTGCCTTTCCCTGCGAACTAGCGAGGTGCGTATCCAACTGCTCCATCCTGCTCGTTTCCGGTCACTGGTCATTAGTCAGAGCGGCTTCTTATAAAAATAATATGCAATAGTAGCAGACGCTGCCCGACTTTGCGCAAGACCTGCGATCGGGGACGGCTATAAACATGCAAAGACAGCGGAGGGTTCCGTCGATGAGTCACCACACACACTCGACCCGACCACTTCCACCCAGCCAGTCAGCCAGCCAGCTAAACCAAGCAGCAACAGAGATAGCTTGTCCATGAAACGAATAACCTGTTGTGCTGTTTCGGTGTTTGTTTACACAGCGCCAGTTCGCGTAATGAACTGCTCTTGCCCGCTCGGGGTATTATTCAATGGGCATTGTTCGACGCAACTCGCTTAGCATTTCCTGGAGTGCCGTGGAACTGTATCAATTGGCTTCTTGGCAGCTGCCGCACCAACGCCACCTGGTTAGTCATACGCACCCAGAACAAGAGTCATGGGCTTGTAGTGAGCCCATCCTCCTGTACTTATCTCCGCAGCTGTCCGTGTTACACCGCTAACTCATCGCGCGATAAACCGATCGAAAGAGGGAAAAACATAGGAGCAATTAATTGTTTAGTATTTCGGAATTCCAAAAGTTTGCTCGAGCGATTAATTTGCCAGCGATGACCCCATATATAATATAGCTTATCGGAATTTGCTTGGAAACTGCGCCGTGGTGTACCGTTTTTCATATTTAAGCGGAGATTCCCTTTGTAGCCATATAATTGAGGTCAAAATAATAGAACCAGTTATATTTGTAAAGATTGTATTTACTTAAAAAAGATTTGTTTAAGGACATTTTTTTATCAAAACTGTTTTAAGCATTACTCACCTATTTATTTACAACTTTTATGGTTATTTATGTTTGTATAAAACAACAATAGATTCCAATCTGTGCCAATCTAAATATCTAAACAAATATTTGTCAAAGCTCAATGATAAAGGAAAAGGAAATATTTGCAAGTGCTCAATAAATACATATGTAGACAGCAATAACTTTAAACTATTATCTCGGCCGCCACTGCATGTGCGGAGCTAGCGATAAAGAAAGTCAAGTCCAAGTCAACGTCCCAGCAACATCCAAGATAGCCAATATAGCCCCACTTCCTTGGGCACCCGCATGGAGTGACTGCCTACCGTCGCCTGACTTTGCATATTAAATTGAGTAATGGACGCGATCCAAAAGAAACACTTAGATCTAACGACTTTATGTAACCCACCCCAGAGGCCCGCAAAGAGAAAAAGATCGGGCGAAGCCGAGGCTAAAGCCGAGCAATATGCTAAATCGGCGGACAAAGGGAAACGTGCCCGGGTAATGAGACTGCGCCGTCATTGTCGTTCGTGGCTGATGTTGTTGCAAAATTGCGATTTATTTAAATTGTTAAATGCGATTTCAACACAATATAATTAATGCGGACATCGCTTCGCATAAAAGCCGAAAGTCGTAAGAAAAATGAAGAAAAACAAACGGAAAGAAAGCGAAAAAGGCGACATATGTTATGGCTTATTAAAAAAAGGCACGAACATTATTTTCTTTTGAAATTAAATTCCGTACTTCCAGCCTAAAAATAAAATTGTTAAAAGATTAAGTTGAATCACTAGAGATATCGGCTATCAATATTTTGTAATCGAAATCTCAAAACAAGTAGTTTACTATTGCCTGGGAAATATCGCTTGGAGGCAAAGGTAGAGTATGCTGCACGCTACCACCTGAAAATGAACGCAAAAAGCTGAGCGGAAAGAATAACAAAATCCAAGTGATTTGTATGCGTTTATAATTAACTCTGAATTCATTATGTATTGCTTGTTTCGTCACTTTACGACTCGGAAGCTCACAAGACGTGTATATATTTGGGTTAGGAGGTGAAAACTAAGGCGAATAAACTCGAGAGTATTACTCATGGAGGAGCGAGCTTGTGGAAATTGGTGGGTTTTACTTTGAAGAGACCTAAAAGAAGTAACATTTTTTAAAAGCCTAGGTACTTTCATGGTTTTAGAAATCATTTCTATAAGCTAGATTATTGATTATAAACCTGTTTAATGTAATTACACGTAAATATAGCTTTGGGTATCCGCTACCAAAGCCGAAACCTCCACAAATCCATCATGCATAACATTGGCTAACTTTTGTATGATGCGCAAGGCCATCTCCATTGGGCAGGCGGAGGCGGAGTGCTACTTTCAATGAACTCCGAACACTACAAAGTCGTCTTTGTTGTTATATTTGTATTTTTCCCATATATACCTAATATTAATGCTTATATCGTGTGGTTACCATTAAACACAGCACTTCGGTGCAGACGTATTCCTTTGTGCACACCACCGGCGACTCAAAATGGCGCTTCGGCTTCTGTCGGCAAGATCCCAAGGCGAAGACGGCCATGGTCCTGATCACCTACCTGCCGTGGCACGATACCTTCCTCAAGCTGATGCCCATACTTGCCGAACTGAAGCGGACCGATGCAAGTGGCTTCAGGACCTTCCTCTCCGAGGCCTACAATCAGGGTATTCCCGATTCCGGCGGCAGCCTAAGTGTCTTCTACAACAGCGGGCAGAGCGTGAGTAGAGATTCGTCTGCTTATATTTCCTTATCAAATAATATTAATTGAATCCACTCACAGCATTTCGTATTCGAACGTCCGCTACAGTTCCAGTTGCCCAGTATTCCACAAAATGTAAGCTTTAGGACTCTACAAGAAATAGAAAAGGATTTTAAACACATTTCCTCCCGCAGCACAACCTGGCCTTGTATTACAGCTTCGCGGAGCCCAAGGAGATGATTGCAGTGTTCGCGGCCATGCTGGCAGAGCGTCGAATCATCTTTACATCGCGAAACTTGGACCGGCTATCGTCGTGCATCCAGGCGGCGAACGCATTCCTATACCCCATGGTCTGGCAGCACATATTCATACCTGTGCTGCCGCTGGAGTTCAAAGACTATCTGGGTGCCCCCATGCCATATCTGATTGGTGTTCCAGAACCTGTGCTCGAAACTGTAAGTGCCAGCAATTCTCTAGAGCTCTGTGGACTCTCAATGGGCATTCCCCTTATTTAGGTGACCAACGATGAGCTCGGCGAAGTTGTGATCTTGGACTGTGATACGAAAATATTCAAGAGCCCCTTCAACGATGTGCACAATCTGCCGGCGGAGATTGTTTCGCAGCTGAAAAAGCATTTGAATCATACACAGGATCACATAGGCGACCGCATCTCGAAGATCTTCCTCAACGCTCTGGTCCAGCTGATCGGTGGCTATCGGGACGCTGTTGAATACCACGAGAATAGCAAAACCTTTAATAACGAAAAGTTCATCGAATCTCGACCGGCGCACCTGCGCCCATTTCTTGCCAAAATGATGGAGCTGCAGATATTCGCGCAGTTCATCGACGATCGCCTGAAGATGCTCAACAGCGGGCTCGGTTTCTCCGACGAGTTCGAGCTGGAGACGGTACGCTATGCGGAGAAGAAGAAGCGACGCAACAACATAATCAAAAACTTCAAGGACAAGGTGAGCAGAGGAGTTGAGAAGTCACTGCCGCGGGCCATCATCAGCGTTGACTGTTAGCCTAACCTCATGGTGCAACAACCGACCCATACCAACACCACCACCAGCATCACATCACCCTCACTCCTTCTGGCTTGAAGAGGGCACCCCTGGGAGCTGGGAACAGCTTGCATTACTCTCTCTCCGCTGACCATCTAACCCCCAATACTCTTAAGTTACTCTTACCACCTGTGCCCACCTTATGATATTCTTTATCTGATTTGATTTGATCTATTCCACAGTACCACTACAGTTTGTCGCGGTTGTTTACCAAGAATTATATTTAGACTGCCAACCAAGCCAAATCTATCCAACAAAAACAAAAAAAAAAAAAGCCAATATAAAACCGAGTAGAATGTAACTCTTCCCACACACCTTATTTGCCATGTTAGTTACCATAATTTCCTTTATTTTTAAATGCAAATCCAAAATACTTAACGTCCTAACACAGTAAAATCTGCACTAAATTATTCATGTTGGCAAGAACTAAACAATTATTAAAACTGTCTAAATGTTTGTTTCCGACGCATTCTCAATTAATTTTTGTTACTGTTTAGTAGCTCAATGTTTTAAGTTGTTCTGATATTATCTTATCTTCTCTGTTCTTGGTTTTTTGTTACTGTTTAGTAGCTCAATGTTTTAAGTTGTTCTGATATTATCTTATCTTCTCTGTTCTTGTTTTTTTGTCGTCATATTAATTTTGACATACAAAAAACGTACTCAACTACCCTCGAGTGAACCCCTCTTTATATTTACAACTTCAAAATGATGCGACTTCTAACTACACAGAGGTTTTGGTTAAGGATTTATATTAAGGCCTCATACTAATATTTTGGAAGGTTTCCTTGACATTTTCTCTATTTTCAAATAACTTTCTTTATAACCAAGGAGTTGGTAAAAAGCAGGGCTTGTGAATAACAGTTGACCAGGAGAACATTTAACAAAACATCAAAAAGATCAAATATTCTGGAGCCATGAGAAACAATCATTTGTTATATGCAACTATGGTAAAAGGAAGATCCTAAAGCTACTATTGCTTCCTTTTATATATTCCAAGTAAACACACAAACATTGCAGACTGTTCTAACTTTATTTTAATAATTTATATGTACTTCATATGTTAAAAGAAATAGTTACATCATGTAGGTTCATTGGCTTTTCGACTAATCTATTAACAAACTAACATTTGCAAGTGCGAATCGATGGCCTTTGGCTGTGTTTTCCGGAACGCACTCTCTGATCGCAGATTTTTATCATCGCCATGTCAAGCCCTATTGCCCCAGTACTACCCCATTACCCATATCCAAATATTATCCATATCAGCATTGTCATCGTAGCCATTAAGCGTAGTTAGCCATAGCTTAAATAACCCCCTGGTCGTTCTGTGCATCTCATTCTCACACGGTATCTCGCCCGTATCTTTGTGCGTCTCTCTTTCATATATATATGCCGCTTGGATCGCTCACCCCACACACACGCGCTGCTCCTCCTCTGTGCTTTCCGCTCTCGCTCGACGGTTGTGACCAAAAATCGTTTTCTGATCCAAAAACATGCGTCTAACCATTGCAGACTAATCCGGCTGTAAAGTCTGCCGTCAAATCGGTGAGTGGTCCGAAACCCCCAAACTGTGTTGTTTCCCCCCTGCGCTTCCTGTGGATTCTGTGCTAAGGCAGTGAAATGTCCTAATAATTCCTAATATTTTATATTCCCAATCCCTCCGACCAGGTGAAGGAGGGCTCGAAGGGCATGAAGACCGCCTACAAGGGCCTGAAGACCAAATTCCGTGAGAACGGCAACCAGTTCGGCGGCACTCACTTCCACTTTGGCCTTGGATCGCCGAATCACTCGGATCGCCCTGACGGCGTCAGCAGCGGATACGCACGCAACGGCAAAGCCATTGGAGCGGCACACCATTCGGCGCCCAGTTCACCAGTGACCAGTAAGCGGCTCGATGGGATCAGCACCAGCATCAGCTCCGCCACCGGGGGCAGCAGCAGTGGCGGCTCCGGTGGCAGGGAGCCAAGGGAGTTCCAGCGACGCGGCCCCATACCTCTGGCCATGTCTAGCTCGAGCAGCCACATTCAGCCGAACGGCCATGCGTACGGCTCGGGTGCTGGTGCTCATTACGGTCATCACCTCGCTGCGTCTCCTGCTGTTAGCTCGGCGAGTTCGGTCGGCTCATCGTCGGAGATGAACCTGTCGCAGGAGCTGCAGAACCATCCACTGTTCAAGACCCCGGCCGTGGATCGCAGTGTAAGTAATCTGGTGCGTGAATACGAGCTCCGGCTGCAACAGCTCATGGAGCCGCAGTTCAGCCGTTCACCTGCTTGCCGCAAAGCTAACTCCACCCCTCATATCGATGTGCTGTGAATTTATGTTGTTCTCTTCATGCTCTTCTTGTTTTTGTTTCCGTGTCTGTGTCGTGTCTCTGTCCCCAACTACATGTGTGTCGCCATCGATCGAACGTCTGCCTCATGTCATGCCCACGAACCCACCAAACCATCGCCACATACACATACACGAAATCATTCGAATTACATATGCACCTACCATCCACCGATCCACCTTCATTCCCGACATCCACAACCACCGCCATCGGCACGAGCAGCTTAAGCCAAACGCAGAGCATAAGCGAGGAGGAGCACCGCCGGCTCGGCCGCCGCCTCCGCAAACCTCGCAGCCCGCCTCCTACTACAACCATCCATATGCGTCGCATCCGCATGTGGAGAGCAAGCCGCCTCGACACACCTCCACTCCGACCAGGCCGCGACAGCCACTGCCCAACGTCGACTCCAGCAGCTTTGACAGCCCGCCGGACGTGCAATCACCACCGATACCGCCCCGGAGGCAAGGCAGCTCGAATACCCTTGTGGCCGCCACGGCCGCTGCCGTCTGTGCGGAGATTAGCAAGCTGGAGCGCAACTGCTGGCGAGATGAGCCCGCCAACGGGAACAACGGGTCCATACGCAACTCCAACGCATCCTCGTCGTCAGTGACTTCGTCATCCTGTTCATCGGGCGCATCCTTCGTGACGGCTGCCTCGACATTCTCGCACTTGAACGTCTCCGATCCGCCCGTTCCGACGCCCCGGGCCAAGAGAGAGGTACACCAGCAGCGACGTAATTTAACTAAATCCATCCCGGTTGTGGTCCCCAACTCGAACGCGCACACTAACACACATCAAGGGCCATCATGTAGTCTCCCCCTTAAAACCCCATGTGCATTATCCGATCCGATCTAATGTCATTCAACAGATGAAAATTCCTAGATCTCTTAAAGCAAGTAGAGAAATTCGAGTAAGCCTCAGTTACATATTAACAGACTCTCGCCCAAGATGCATAATATTTCTCCATAGGAAGGCCTAATTTCTTTCATGTTTTATATATCTATATCTCTTGCCTGTAGTGTGGATGGGCACTTATTGGCTTATTTCAGCTCCCACAGCTCTTGTCTTTTAATAGTAGTTGTTGACATACTCTGTTCCTTAAAAAATCCTTGCTGAACCAAGCTCTACATAAAGTACTTTATCTTTTTAATAACTCTTAACATTTATGGCTTGTTAAGGGTTTAAAGAAATTTATATTTTAGCCAGTAATATCGATTAGACCATATTTAACAGGGAAAGTCCGCTAACCTATTTCTTCAGAAGCCTATGTAGTATTCCTTCTTGTTCATATCATTTTACTCTATATCACTTGATCAATTTGCACCCATTACCAGTAGCTCGCACCTGTATTTAGATGCTTGTTGTAAACGCTTTGTAGTTAGTTTAAGTTCGAGTACACGTTGTTCATGTACATTTCGCACAAGTTGCTTTAAGCACCACCGTAGAATCCAGCAATATCACGCCCAAAGCTTTCTAACCACCCGACTACCTCTGTGCCTCCCCCACCCTCAGCAGCAGCAGCAGCAGCAGCTGGAGCAGCAATCCAAACTGGAAGACAGCATGAACGATCTGATATCGCTGGACGATAGCAACAACACCAGCTTCGACCTGGAGGACTTTGATCCGCTGAACCAGAATGCCCGCCCGCTTCCACCGCTGAGCAAGGCGTTTAGCAAGAAGTCCAGTACATTGCCAGCGGGCGTCAACAGCTCTGTAGTTGCCGGAAGCATTAATAATCCACTGTATCCGTACTTTGCACCTAAGCACATGGCCACCGTGGCTGCGGTGACGGGCAGGACTCCACCGGTGATGCACCCACCGCAGATTCAGCGCAATACCATAGCCGTCAAGCCGGACGACGACTTTGAGCTGCTGCGCAAGTACGGACTGGACCAGTTCAGCCTCAATGGCACCGCGGCAGAGAAGCAGCAGCAGCAGTCGCAGCAACAGCTAACCACTGGCAAGGGCATGAATAACTGGACAACATTCGATTAGAGAGGAGCAGGAAAGGAGCAGTAGCAGGAGTAGGAGGGAAGGACACAACCAGCTGGAAATATGATACCAAAATAAGTGTGATTGATAAATTGTGTTGTAAATATTTAGGAGATAGGCAGCAGCAGATGCCGATAGAAAGTACGAGAGACCGTTGACAGTAAAATAACATATAGCCTCTATTTCTTTGAAACACTATATGTCTACCATTTAGTCAGTTAGTTTTATTCTGTGGCCTGTTCGTGAAAGGATCAAATTAGAGCGCTTCATTGTGTATATAACAGTTTAGTGGCAAGTTGTACGAATTTGCTTGAATCCGGAACTCTCACTAACCTACTACATACATGTATTGTCCACTGGACTTCCAAATCAAAAAGACACTCGAGAATACATATATATATATATAAAGTAGCATGAATTTAAGCCAATTAGCCTAACAAATTACCAATAATAAATTCAGAAAACAAATTCGAGTGTAAAAACATTCACAGAATTGATGGGACATTTATTTAAATTAAACTTTTACGCTGTTATTCGAGATTCAAAAGCGAAATCTGTAAAAGAAGGAAGAGGGATCTAGATAGATAAATCTAGATTTCCCTTACTTGGTCCTGTTCTCCGCCATGCAGTTCTGAATGCGGGTCTGCAGTGCCCTGGCTCCCTTCAGGTTCACCTCCTCGTTTTTCGGCAACAGTTTCGCCATGCGCTCCAGCCAGGCTCTGATCTGCGGGTACTTCTGGCGCTCCACCGGAATAAGCAAGTCCAAGGTAACGAGCGATGTGTGGATGGAGACATCGGCTACGCTTAGTTCGTTGCCCACCACAAATTGACCGTCCTCGAGGAAGTGCTCCAGGTCGGCGTAGGCGTTGTGGCAGAGGGTCAGCGATCGCTGATTGAACTCACCCTCGCCGCCGTAGATATTCCGCGCCACAATGTCTTTGATCACCTGGAAGAGGACGCCGCTCTCGTAATGCATGCGATGATCGATGTGGGCTCTCCTCTTCAGATCCCTCGGATACAGCTGGTCGTCTTGCGCGTACTTTGCCACCAAGAAGCACACGATGGCATGACTGTCCACATAAACCTCGCCATCGGTGTCCAAAAAGACGGGTATCTGGTGCTGTGGATTGAGCTGTGAAAAAGCAGGTTCAGGACATAAATCGGAAAGCGTAAAAGAGCGTCCCCTCCACAAACCTTGATGAACTCCTCGCTCAGGTGCTCCTTCTTAGCAAAGTCAACGGGTCTGGCGATAAAAACATAAATCAAAGTGGTCGCCACGTTGCATCCCGTTGTTCTCACTTACTTGAGCTCCAGATCCAGGCCAATCAACTTGGCGGTAAGGATGCAGGCTCTAGCCGGAGGACTGAAAAGGGCGTAATACAAGGTTGGCTTTGACGACGACATTCTCCGAAAGAATTCAAGAAACGAATGGCGATCAAGGTCAACCAGTAGCCAATGGCATGAGCGCAGCAAGGGGAGAATAGATACATGTGCTTTCTATCTAACAAGTGCACCAGCCCTATTAGGTAACTAGTAGTACATCTTTAAAGTAACAGAGAAACCCAACGGTATTTAGCCAAATCAAAAATAATCGTTACTTTTCCGTTGTAGGAAGGCCCCACAAAAAATGTTTCTGCAGACGCCCATGGCCCACAAGTAAAAGTACGAGAGCGTGGGGCTGCCAACTCGTGGCAATCTCCCCACCAACTGACAGTTGCCGACGCCCGGGAAATTTCAAAAAGGCAGTGACGGATGCAGCTTTTGCAACTTTATTCGGTGCAGGTGCTTACGTCTACGGCTGTGTCTAATCGGGTCTTTTTTTAACTTAACGAATACTACTTGAACATGTAACAGACTTAAGTTGCTACAAGATATTCAACCGATTGTGTTGCAAACTAAATTACATGTATAATTCTTTGGGATCGCCCACAGCGATAGCGACAATGGTGGAGACTCTAAGGAGAGCAGCGGCGACGGGGGCGTCGGCGGAGGCCCGCTAGGGCGAATCAAGAAGATCAATTACGGAATCCTCTTTGCTTTTAGCCGCAACAACACCGTCCTTTTCGTCTGCAAGTAAAGAAAAGGGTTCGGGTGGGCTCAATTAAAATCAGGATGCCAAAAATCAAAAGTAGTTTAAAAAAAAAAACTTAACAACTGAAAGAAGTAACCCCCAATGAAAACAACACAGCTGGCCCTTGGTTGAAAATTGTTTAATAATAATTATATTAATATAGTTATAGTACACACATCTCCTTCCTCCTTGTACACTGATTTCATTTTTGTTCGTCCGATCGAGGGAAATAGGTTTTGGCATTAAACAAAATCAAGAAAATCATCAAGTTCTCTAATGCAACGCGGTCTTAAAACATAATTTAGAAATCCGCGGTACGGTTTGAGCTTAAATAACAGAGCTTCCCTTGCTTGATATTTATATTTATATATATACTTAGTCCTTCCTCAATTCCCATTTGATTAAAAACTCGGGTTTATAGCTGCCAATGCACAGGAATTTTTAATGGAATATTTTAACAATATTAAACTACTCCATTCTGGGCTCCGTATTCCGTGTCCGTAATTAAATAATAATAATAATAACTTAATTAAATTATGTGTCGGTGTGGGGTGAACTCCTCTCTCGCTTCGCTTCGTCTTTAGGAATACGAATCAGACCCAGTTTGCATTGGCAGGACTTAGGGCTAACATCCGATTTAGGTATGTACGCTTAATAATAGTGTTAGTGCGTAGGGCGAGTAATGTTTTACGGGCGGCTTGACTTCATTCAACAGCCCGCTGCGATTGCGAAAAAGAAATAAATTAATTGCATTTCCTATTGTTAATTGCTAATGAATGCTGCTGCTAATTGGTACAACTCCTAAAATTACTTCAGTTATTTTGTGTTTTTTTGCTGGTTTGTTGTGTGTATGTGTGTGGCTTAAGGTTTGTAGAGAAACCCCTGGGGAAATAGTAACATAAATACTCGAGACGACACAGAAGTGACAAACACAAGCCATAAACAAAATAGTAGTGGGTAAGGCAACTGAGAGGAAGCGGCAGTAGCAATGATCTGGCCGATCTGTACCTGCCGCGGGGGAACTGGACACAACAGTAGTCACTGGGAGGGACCTGGACCCACTCCTATAAAGCCTGTCTGTTGTTCTGCCTGCGTCCTGCAACAACACACAAGAATTACGTAGCATCAGTTGGTTGTTTGCGATTTATCGCGGTTGAGAGCGTGTGAAAGTGATGGAAGGTAGTGTTTGCGGATGGAACGCCAGCGAATAGCATTAGCCTCTGAGGTAAGATCTGGTCATGGGTCGCCGGGTGAGGAGAGTAGCGAACGATAACAGAAGCAGGGTAAACGAAATCAAAGACTTGATGACAATGAGAATGAAGTGCGGGATTCGAGATGTGCGATGGATGCGTAGTTGGATGTGGGTGGTGGTCCTGCCTAGGGACCGGCATTCTGACTCTGGCCGGAAGAGGACGCGGAAGCCGTGGCAGCTGCAGCAGCCGCAACCGCAGCCAGATCCAACAGTTGGAAATGCTTTTGATCCGCCACCGCAGCAGCCAAAGATTCCAGGAGGGAGGCATGAACGGCTGCTGCCGTTCCCGGCTGTTCGAGCTGTTGCTGCTGCAGCTGCTGCATTTGCAGTTGTTGGTCTAAGACTTGCTGCATCTCTGACGGCGAGTGGTGTCGGGCCTGCTGCAGGTCTGGGGACTCTAGTGAAGTTTCATCCGCGGCAAGGCAGCATTGAGTTAGACAGGACACACAAAAAGAGCAGGGGAAGAAGAGAAGAAGGGAGAAAGAGAAAAGACAAAGAAATGCACAAGTTACTTCAGTTAGTTTAATAATAATCATCATTAACACATCAACAGCAATCCAATGGAAAAAAAATGCCTCGAAAAATGAGCTACTTTAATTTATTAGCATTTTCACATAAATTAGGGTACATGACATGGCATAGTTTGGAATATTCGTTGATCATCATAAAAAAAACATCAGAGGAACACACAATATGACAAAAATTCGGGGTTATTGGATTCAACCAAAAAAGAGTCGGCTGCTGCTGCTTATCCCACCTTGGGGCGTCTGCAGCTGTCTGCCTTGGGTTTTCTGCAAGAATGTACGGGGATTAAAGTATGAGGCTGCGGGCAACAGCCCTTTCCTGATCCTTTGATGCCAAAAACCTACCGTGATCGAAGCCATTTGTCCAAATAATACCTATCAACAGGTTTGTAAATAGATTGCGGCTTTGCTGGTGCCTTAAAAACATTCACATCTACAATGCAAGCAAAGAAAGCGAAGACAATAATAAAATAAAGACCCTTGAAGCGAATTTTTTCTATATAGTCTAGAAAAGTCTTGGCTGGAGAAATACGCCAATAAAACTTACTAAATAATACCGAATGGGGAGCTAGCAGATATGAATAATTGAAAACACAGAATGCATAATGGGGAAATGGTAATTAAAACGGATTTGTTGCAAGCCCCTTTACCTTACACTCTTTCCAAATCCAGTGTCAAGATAATCTTATCTAATAGAACCTTCTTTTCAATGTTTAAATCACTCGAATATAAAATTATTTAAAATAGAGCTAACTTGATTTACAATAAATGTGTTTTGGAGCATCGAAACTCTTAAAACCTTATCTTCGAAGGGTGGATTCACTTTCTCTCGGTTGAAATGCTCAATGCATGAGTGGGGAGTGTGCGAGTGTGATTCTGTATGAGTGCGTGGGATGTGTGTATGGTTTCTTAATCTATGTTAACCTAAGGTCTACAATCAGCACTTTGTAAATATTTATATATATATATATATATACAAATATATGTATACAAGTATATATATATATATATTTGTATATATAATACATATATGTGAAGGATTCTTGGCTATACATTTGTATGATTGATTTACTTATTGCAAAAATGGATCCAACGTACCAGATTGCTGAGGCTGCTGTGCCGGCGTATAAGCACGTTGGCCGCCACCGCTGCCGTTTGACGTAGAGCTGGCGACAGCTTGCTTTGCAGGTGGACGACGCTTAGCCAGCGGCATGTCGTCGTCGGAATCGCTCAACGTCAGATCAACCTGTTGCATCGATAGTCAAGGGTAAGATATATGTAACCAAGCGTACTATTGGGCAAAGAACTCACAGTTTCACTGTTCGACGTGGATGTTGGCTGTTCGTCCGGCGCCGGGGACAAGTCGCTCTTCACTGGCTTAGCATCGTCCGTGATGAGTTCTGAAAGGCAAGCACAATCTAATTAATGTCCAATTCAAACATGAAACCCTTTAATCCTCCCACCTATATCGTCTGATATGACCTCAACTTTCTGTATAGGCTTTGATGGAGTATCTAGAATCTGCGCCTCGCTACGCATTCCTGGTGTGCTCCAGGATCCATCCTTATGAAGCTGGACCTCTGAATCATCGCTCTTGAGCAATGTCGAGCTCAGCACCTCCTGGAAGTAACTGTAATGGAAAGAAATTGTGTCAGCACTGCTTAGATGCTCCGAAAGCGACGCTCTTTACGTACCCATCTATGACCAAGTTGTCGTAAATGGCCGGCTTATCGCAGACGGGACAGTTCCAGGTGGGCTTACGCTCATTCATTTGCAGGTATAAACTTGCGTCGAAGCACTGAAGATGCGAGCAGGTGGAGGACCGGCTCGGCAGAATCATCCTCATCTTACCCAACGGGCAGATAAGAGACACCTTAAGCATGGTTGTGGCTATCTCGCAGTCTGCATCCTCCGTCATCTTCTCCTTGACTATGGGTATTTCAGAAGGATCATTATTATTCCATCATATACGATTCTTAATAAAGAAACCTACTCAAGGCCCGTGTGTAGTCAACCGGCTTGATACCCTTGGTTTTCATGCGCTGCAAGAGCTGTGCTGAGGTGAGCTTCTTCACCAGGTAGACGGCTAGACAGTAGCTTCGCGTGTAGTCTGGACACCACTGCACCATGATGGTGTTCGTGACGGTCGGCGACAGCTTCACATTAGAGGTGACGTTGACGGGACGGGGCGGGCGCTTCGGCTCTACATTTGGTCGGTTTGTAGGAATGACATTCTGGGGAAACAGGAGATACATTTTACTCTGGGTAGATGGATGGTATGTTGAGGTTTCTACTTACAGGCAGCTGGCACAGCTTATTGTTGACCTTCACATTTACATTCGGCGGAAAGCAGTCTTCCTGCTCGCACGAGGTCTCCACCAAGCAGAAACGCAGTTGTACTTGAATGGCGTGCTCCACTTTTGAGCTGTTGCGAATATCGCGATTTGAAGCTATCTCGGTGGCCTGCTGCGGTGTCAAAGTGAAGTAAAAGGGCACTTCTTGTACCCTTTGTGTGTTGCGAGGCACCAGCGTGGATGGCTTGATCAGTGTGCCGAGGATATCATAGAAGGCGAGTTTTTTCAGCCGCACGTCCGGATGAATGGGCAGCGTGTTGTTAATGCTGTGCGTTGGTAAAAATGGCGCGCCGCCGACTACAGGTATCTGACCGCCCGGCACCTGGCCACCGGGCCCGCCTCCTACTAGTCCCATCTGATTCTGCTGCACGGCGGGCGGCAGCTGGATGTGTGAATACATCCTGGTTGGATCTATGTACTGCAGGGTGGCGGATTGCTCTTGCACGGATTGGGCGTAGACTTCCTGGATCTTCGGGGCGAGCAGTTCCAAGTTGGTGCGCAGAAAGGCCAGAATTCGACTCTGCAGATCGGTTTTTCGTCCAGCGAAGGAGATGTTCAAAAACGACAAGATTTTTTGCAGCTCTACCACTCGTAGCATCTGCACCATTTGCTCACATTCCTGAAAATAAGTTAGTTGTCAGTGTCAAATAGCGGGACTTCAAACCAAGCGCCAACTCACACACACACGTACGAGCGCGATTTATCAAATGTGTGCGAAAACACCGTGCAAGTACGCGTTTTCGCACATATGTACGCGTCGCGTGTGTATGTACATTGTACACTCGTCGAAAGGGCGTCCGGCGTTCTAAATGCCCATCCTGCAGGAACAATATTTCCACCTCTCACTTGCTGTGATCTTTGACAGCCAGCGAAAAGTTTTGCTTCGCAAGTTACGCTTCTGTCAGCACCACCGGACGGGTTCGAATATGTCGCATGCCACCAAATCATTACCTAGCTGGGCAAACGCCATGTTTAAGGAAAGTGCCTCATTTCGGGTAACCGATCCGCTTATAATGGCTAATTACGACGGCTAACAGGCAAAGTGAAGAAGGACGACAAGTTTGCGCGAGAAAGCAGATTTTTTTTCGACAGACCCGTAGAACAAACGAACGCACAAATGCCTTTTTTTTTGTCCCACAAATTTTGTTTTGTCCGCACGGCAGTGTTGCCAACATTTTTCAGGAAGAAGCCGCCAGATGGGACAAAAATAAAAGCGAAAAAAAGCTAAAATTCTGTTAAAAAAGCCGGAAAAAAAGCGGAATACAATTTTATGTGCTTTTCGTAAAAAAAACACATCTGAGTACAAAAGAAATATAAAGTAAGTTTATTAATACATATTGAAATTTCGTAAAACTAAAATAGAAATTCAATTGATCAGTGATCAATTGATTCAAGTGATCCACTGAGGCAGTTGAAGTATGTTGAGCGACGAAGAGGCAAAGCGCCAATTCTTGCTCGGCAGTTTTTGTAGGCACTTTAACATATTTAATTACTTTATTTTCTTTGAGGGTGCCTACAAATCCCACATGTTTTTTGGTATTGCTGTGTGCGCGAACATCCGACAACTTTGCGGTTATGCCACACTTACAATAAGCGCACAAAACCCGGGTTGCATCGGTTGG
>VNJV01018885.1:0-13248 GCA_008042635.1 Drosophila nikananu | reverse complement strand
TATATTCTTGATCAGCATCAACAGCCAAGTCGATATAGCCATGTCTGTCTGTCCGTCTGTCTGTCTGTCCCCCTGTATGAACGCCTAGATCTCAGCAACTATAAGAGCTAGAGCCACCAAATTAGGTATGAAGGTAGGAATGTTTTGCACGCAGATCAAGTTTGTTTCAGATTTAAAAATTTCCCTCCCACTCCCCCGCAAATCAATAAAAACGTTTTGCAGCCACAAATATCTTAATTTTTGTGCATAGGCATGCATATGTAGAACATGTATCAATACCGAAAATCTGGTAAAGATCGGGTGAAAAACACAAAAGTTATTTACTTATCAGTGTGTTATTTATTTGACAGCTAGCAACAGGAGCATTCCAAAAAACAACAACAAAACTGATGAGCGCAAGAAACTAACTCTGTCTATGTCTTGCACACACGATCAGCTAACTTTTGTTTATCGTTGTCAAAGACATGACAAAGGAGAAGCGTAAAAGGGATGAGAGATGTTTAGATAACTCTTATTTTAGAAATATTTAATCAACTCAAGTCGACTCGTAGGTCTCTTTTTGACCCCTTTGCAATTGCATTGGCCTCCACGTGGTGTTCGCTGGTTACCGATTTTATTTATAATCGGGAGCTAATTTGAGCGGCGATATATTTTGATACGTTCACGAACGACTGTAGCTTTCTTACTTGTTTTTTAAATAATTTTGTCCGGGCTGCGACTTGAGGCTTGGGGGTCAGCTATCGCCTCATCTGAATGGGACCTCCGCAGAATGGCTAATATCAAGCTTATCGGCAATATTACGTGTAGAACTTTCACTTTCGGTCAGGCTCACAATATTATTTGTAATTTTCTGTGACAATTTTCGAATTTTTGGTTTTTAAAAATACATTTTTCTAATTATTCACAAAAAAATTTGTCTTCACAAAAACACGTTTTAAACTAATCTATGTCTACCGAAAATAGCATTAAAACTAATATATAGGTAAATCTGGGTGATGTTTCTTGAAAAGATGTGAAAAATCGAAAATAGGTACAAAACGTAAAACGTGCAAAACTGAGTTTATGTGAGTTTATTTCGTTTTTTTATTTTAAGTATTTTCCCTCTTTGATATATTGACGATTCTTTTTCACAATTAGTAGTTAATAAATTAAGGATAATTGTACAAAAAAAAATTCTTGGATTAACTTGTGGGGTTGGCTTTTTATTGATGGCCAAAGTCAGAGTCATGAACATGTACTCAGTTGTGCTCGCCACTGTATGTATAATGTACGTTTGTCATTTTGAACACAAAAACAAATGTACACACATTTACACATTAAATTTTTGACTTTATATAAAAACTTAATAAATAAACTTGTTTTCATTATATTTCATAACTATAAATTAGAAAAAAATCCAAAAAATGATGATGTCCCGTGCGACATGTACCGTGCGATTATTAATTTAAAAAAAAAGTAAACGTTTTTTTTGCTTTATTACAAAAACATTATTAAGATAAATGATGGAACAACATTTTAAAATTAGACTCGTTAAAATATTCCTTTAGGTTTTGCTAAACTTTGACTTTGAACGGTAGGCCGACAAAACTACTTCCATTTTTTGTCCCGTGCGACATCGGTAGTTTTTTGCAATTATCTTGAAAATGAAAAGTTGACCGAACTCAACTTTTTCACCAATAATAGAGCTATGGAAGAGTAATAATTTAAACATACTCGCCAAAGTTGAATTGCTTTAATTGTATCTTTTTTTTTTGTTTAAAAGCGTATAAATGTCTCGTGCGACATCATGGAATTGCCCATATATTCTAAGCATTTCTCAGCGCTTTTAGGGAGCCTTATCAATGCAGAGCTGTAAGCACACTGGTGATGGTGATCCAAAAAGTCGAATCAACACAGATTGCAGCAAAGGTTAAAAATTTGTTTGGAAAAGATATTTACCCAATTACGGTTCCGAGGGCATTGCTAGATGCTAACTATACATACCATAAGTGCCGCGAGCCGCACGAAAACAACTCATTTCAGATCCAACTAAAATAGGCGTTTACGCTATGCAAAGGACTATTTAAGTAAGCAAATTGACTTTTAGAACAATGTCATCCTCTCTCATGAAAGAAAATTTAACATTTTCCAAACGGATAACCGAGAAACTGAACGTACAAAGCATTATGCGAAACTTCTAAAACAGAACCTGCAATACTTTTGAAACATGGCTGTTGAAGCGTCATTGTGTGGATCTTAATGTCCTCCTCTGGCATCGGCAAACTTGTATTTATAGGCAGCATCGTGAACAAAAAGTATTATTTAGATATTCTTAAGGAGGTCGTCTACTGGTAATTCCTTATTTTTACGCTATTTTTGAAAATCATTATTTTAAAAACTGTTGAAGTAAAATAACTTTGGTTTATAGTTCTTTATTTGATTATATTTCTAGTTTATTGAAAAAAGTTTTGAAGCCAATTCATTGATCTGTAGTTACACCGCTCAACAGGAAGACCTAAAAAAAAAGTTGCTCAACTGTTGCCACGATTCAGGTCGTTATAATTATCAGAAATCAAAAAATCAAACGCCATTTAATTCCTGAAAGTTAAGGCTATGTACTGAACTAAAAGAAATGTTGAATTCCAAAAGAAAGTATTTATTTGCTTAAAAAAAAAAAACTAAAAATTGTTTTTCGACTATTTTTTACTTGTTTAAAATTAAAAAATTAAAAAATGCTGTAAAAAGGTGAGCATTATCAGTGAAGTAGTTTTCACGATATCGTGGCAACCGTTTGGAGAAAAACGCGTTTTAATGTTGGTGTTTACTACTGGCGCCC
This sequence comes from Drosophila nikananu, assembly GCA_008042635.1. Taxonomy (NCBI): domain Eukaryota; kingdom Metazoa; phylum Arthropoda; class Insecta; order Diptera; family Drosophilidae; genus Drosophila; species Drosophila nikananu. The sequence goes on along the minus strand of VNJV01018885.1, from coordinate 10,433 downwards.
TCAGCATACGCTAAGTGTAACTTTAAAACGGCTTCGAATTTTCCTTTTATCCACGTCTTTTACACATGTTAAAGAATTTATTTATAAAAAAAAAAAAACATTTTTTTGATCCGACACAATAGACGACCACCTTAAGATAAATCTTAAAAAAAGGACCGATAAGTTGAACTTATCAGCCACACTCCCATTCAAGACGATTATGACCCAAGGAAAACGCATCATATTCTGCGTATTTGGCTGGCACGTCATGTAAAGAACACATCCGCCACAGACCCCAGATCTAAACCTCATCGAAACGCTCATTTTCAACAAAAGTCGAGCTGAAGGTGGTACTTTTATGCCAAAACGTTAGAAAGCTGTTATAAAAGATAAGGGCTTAGCCACAAAATATTAATTAATGTTAAAAATCGTTTTTAAAAATTATTTTTAATTTTTTTTCTTATGTGTGCCAATGATTTTGTTCAGGGAAATTTTGGTGTCTTTTACATTTTTAATTTTGCCAATTTGATGGAATGATATACAAAAATAAAATTAAGTTAGTTTAGTTTGAAAATGATCAAAGAATACAAAAAAAATTTGTTTCATTTAAATATCACCATTCTTCATGGAGAAAAACACTCCAAAAGTCGGACAAGGCAACTTTGCCAATAATTAAGTACGTCACTGTAAATATGGATAACAAATTGGTAAGAAATAATAGCCTTGCAAGCTAAGTAAAACAAGAACATTTGTAAATATTCTTTTCATTTACAAATAATATAATGCAATCACTAAGGACCCTGCAGTACCACTTGTCATCAATAGGCCTCTAATCAAGGATTCATCTACAGCCGACGGAGACTTCTACCGAACCGACGCTTTCTTTCGACCATCGTGTCAAACCCGACGCTCTAGCGCTCTCATTTTTATACCCTTGCAGGGTATTATAATTTTAGTCAGAAGTTTGCAACGCAGTGAAGGAGACATTTCAGACCCCATAAAGTATCTGTAAATTTTAATGAACAAAATTATAACTTAGCCAATTCTTACAATATTTAAATGATATAATGAATTTGGGATATGGCCATTTTGTATAATTCTAGAATTACGGTTTTAATTTGATCAAAATCGGACAACTATATCGTATAGCTGTCATAGGACCGATCGGAAAATGTTGAGGAAAAAAGTCTAACTAAGCAAATTTTCCACATATTTATCAAAATGCGTTTCTTATCGGACTCATCTTCCTGGGCCTCATGTTCGCCACATAGTTCGGCAGCAACAAAATCTTGAGGCGAAAAAATATCAGGATTATATTCGCAAATACCCGTTACTTCAAACCCTCTCTTTATATTCTTTGGTGTCGCAGATGCATCAAGATATTGTTCAGCAATGGTGACTATATCATAAAATTGCAATGAAGAGTGCGACTTCATCCAATTTTGACACTGATGAGGAAACATTTTTTTGAACGAGCCGTTACATCTAGTGGCTGCAATCTATGAGTACAGTGAGGAGGAAATGACACCATAGTTATGCCTGCATCAATCGCCATATCAATGACTTCAACACTCATGTGCGATGTGTGGCTGTCCAGAAGCAACAAGGTCGAAGAACTTTTCGAAGCGTGTGCGTGCTCAATAAAATGAGCCATGTACTTGCCGAATGTTTTTGAATCCATCCACCCTTATTCGTTTGCTACACCAAGAGTACCCCGGGAAGTTTTGGCCATCTAAGAATTCTGCATGTTTTTTCTCGGGAAAATAAAGAAAGGGTGTATGGATTGTCCTGCCGCATTAACCGAAAGCGCTAAAGTTACATTTGTGCCTCTCTCAGCAGATGTTTTTTGGCCCACTCTTTTCTTCCCCTTCTCTGCGATGACTTTCACTGCTTTAGTTGGTACAGTGGGGCATCCTGTCTCATCAATGTTCCAGATGCGATTTGGAGCGTAGCTATTTCAACTCTTAAACATTGCGACAGCAAGATTAGCGAAAAATGCTTTAACATTTTCAGCGCAGAAAGCCTTGGCACGATTGGCACTGGTCTGCTCTGGAATTCGGAGAGAAAGTTTGGGATGGCGATGCATGAATGCATAATACCAGTCCTTCGATGCTTGGCAATGAACATCCCATTTGTAAGGATACTTAACCCGTAATTTTTTGGCGAAGTCATAGCCCATCCTTACCAACTCACGGATGGTTAAACCATAGTGAATGGATGAGGATTGAAGGAGGTATTTCATCAACTCCTCCTCTTGCTCAAAGCTAAAAACCTGTCAAAAACCACATGAGTTGAAAAACGAGAACGAATAAAATATATTGGATTACGAACCATTTTTCCACTACTCGCTCCGAGTTTTACGGTTACAAACTCGGTCAGTTGTTCATCTGTGGCGATGGCGGGATCTATGTTTTGACGTTCCAAGTCGTAGCGTTGCGATTTCTTCTCAATTAACACTTGTTTGATGGCAGCCAACATTATATCGAAAGTAATCGTTGGTATATTTGTCGCACTATACTAATGACGAGGCATAACGAATGGAAATTGCACCAAAGATTTATTTTTCTTACAAAATTGCGTTATACCAACTTTATAGGATTCCACACACAAAAATCCTAAAAAAAAACTTTTTGCACGAATTTTAAACACAGTGTGTGGGAATATATGAAACAAGGGTAATATCGGTGCAAGTGCTCGATCAAATTAAGCATTGGGGTAAACAAAATGTTCACATAAAGAAAAACGATCGGAAAAGCTACTGATCCAAATCTATGACCATGTTTCAGGACTCCCCATGTTTTATAACTCCCCACTCTACCCTAGTAAAATTAAGTTAGAAACGCGGAGTTATATTAAAAACAGTGGAATTAAGTGTTTAACGCTGTTTTTGAAAGCTGTTTTTGGTAATATTTGACTTTTAATTTTGACTTTTCGTTCATATTTATTTACTGTTTATTTTTTTGTAGATGCCATTGGTCAAGCTGACTCATCTGAGCAACCTATACGGCTGTATAATTTAATATATATTTTCTTTTAATTTTATATATATTTAATTTTTTTAAATTATGATATTATTGTTGCCATTATAAGATAAAAAGAATAAATAAATAAAAAAAACAGGATTTTTGGTATAAATTATGATGAATTTTTGGTCTAAATGAAAAGGTTATTAATTGTTGATAAATTTGTGTTAATGACAAGGGCGAACACACCCCCATGTGTGTCGATGAATCGTTGATGACAGGTACTGCAGGGGATCTACCATACATACACTGTTGGAAGAAATGATAGAAACACGTTGGTTGAATCATGGACTTTTAATTTTTTTTTTCAGAACGAAAGTAATATTTTTTAACTTTATTTTGTTTTAATTTATATATAAGTATATTTGCCAATAAGGACCAAAAATATTTTTTTCAACTTCATATTAACTAAAAATAAATAACTTTATTTTTGGCGCTTGGAAAAAATAATAGAAACAAAATGCTTAAAACTAAGAAAAACTTTAGTTTTATGAATTATCTTATAAAAATAGTTGTTATATTAATATTTAGTGGTATTTCCTTTATTTTTTATAACTGCTGAGTGAAGTGAATTCACTAAATTTGAGCAAATTTGGGGGTTAATGGCATACCACTCTGACTTCACTTTTTCTTCACAGATCTTCCTTATATTTTGATTTTAAATCTCCTATTCTTCTTTTTAATATTCCCCATAAATGTATTATAGGATTTAAGTCCGGGGATTGGACCGGCCACTCCATAACATTAATTTTTGGGTTCTAAAACCATTTCTTAGCAAGAGTTGACAAGTGTTTCTAATCATTATCCAGCATGAACTCCCAGTTTAAGGATATTTTGTCCTCGGCATTTGGTTTCATAACATTCTCCAATATGTTAACATAGTTGGGAGCACAAATTTGATCTTTTATCCGGAATATCAGACCAACTACAGACGCGGAAAAGCATGCCCATATCATGATGTTACCTCCACCATGTTGTACCATTTTTTGTTGGGTTCTTAGGATCAAATGCGGTATTTTTTTGGTCTTCTTACATATATTTTGCCAGATCCGAACAAAAACTTTGCAAAGGACAGTCTTTTAGTGATATTTTTTTTACTAAGCAGTGAATCTTTCTAAGACGCGTGTGCCTTCAAATCCTTTTCAATTAGTCTATTTCGTATTGTCTAGAAAGTATTTTTCAGGTCCGTCGATGACATGAAAGGATTTTTTTTTATGTACGAATCAAAAGGTCGTCGAACATTTGGGATGTGGCGCGATTCCTGTCCCGTTTCTCCTTGGTATCTATATAGTGAATCGCGGAAAACACTTTTTTCGCAAAACAGTGCATTAGTTCATCAATTCCCCTTGGTGGTTTTCTTAGTTTTTTAGTTTTTTATAATATCTCGGCCTACAGCTGAACAGTGCACTCCGCGCCCCATTCTGAATATGAAAGCCGAATTAAAAATTTGTTTTTTACAAAATCACTTATTATAAGCTAAACCTACCTGAAAGTATTTAATATATTGTTTTTCTTACAAAATTAACAAGGAAAATCTAAAAAAAATCTCTGAAATGTAGCTTGTTTCTATTATTTTTTCCACCTCAAACGCTTGATCAGTTAACATATCGCTATATACCGCAAATAACAAGAGCGAAATCAACTCAAAAAGAAGAGCATAATAAAGTATCGTTATCAGTGACTTATGTGCTAAAGATTTATCCACATACTTTTCTTACATACTAAGTAATTTAGTTTTACATGCAGGAGCAATTCTTGTACCTATTATTTTTTCCAACACTGTATGTAATATAATTCTTTTCCAAGTAAGCGGGCGTGTTTTTTTTCTTGCGCTCTCGTTTTGTTATTTTTTGAATTAAAACAACCGGGGTTTTATTTAAATCTTTTATTTTGTGAATAAAGTTCCCGTGTACTTCGTGTGCATGCAGCTATTTTGTTTTGTTTTGTTTTTTAATTTGTTATTATTTTCACAATTTAGTTGTGCTGCCTGTGTTTGCTTTGCATTTTGTTGCATTCCTTTTTGTGCCTTTTCCGTTTAGTTTGCGCCGTCACGACAGCTAAACGTTAAGATCGCTCCCATTTCGCTATAATGTCCGCTATTGTAGGCTGATGGCTGTGCGACAACATCAACATTGTGCATGCCAAGTGCATTGGTGTTGTCGCTCGGACTGTGAACGATGTAAGAAAAAACATCGGTCTGCGTTACTGCTGCGAGGCCTGTCGTGAGGTTGAAAGAGTGATGATGTCTTTTATGCGGTAAACCAAGGGCGGTTTTAAGGACATATTACTGAGTTTTCGTACAACATTGGCAAATATTATTTTCTTGTGTTAGGGATATTTTGTCTTTAAAAAAAATGTCCCTAATGAGCTCTTGGAAAAAATATGCTCTACCAAATTCTGGCCTTAATATGTTGTCGTCAAAGAGTTTGAATCTAAGAAAAAGAAACGGCGACCTGTAGCAATAAGTCTTCCCAGACCCGACCAGACCACTGCGCCCTCTACGACATCCGCTCCAATAAACTAATTAAATCCCTTTCTATCTCATTTCAGAATGCAAGAGGCTTACGTAGTAAGCTTCCTGTATTCTGATAGTCTCTCGTTTGCATTTCAGGTTATTGTGTTCACAGAAACCTGGTTAAAGCCGGCGATTCTGAGCTCTGAAGTTTTCCCAGCTGTGTTCACGATATATCGGCTGGATCGGCCTATCAGACGTGGGGGTGGTGTCCTCATAGCGGTTGACTCCAGTCTCGCGTCGGAATTAATAACTGTCGAGGAGTGCAACGATGTTGAATTCCTTTGTGTGAAGCTATCAGACAATGGTAGCTCCATTTTCATTACCTGCTCCTACATTCCTCCTTTGTCGGAACTTTTTATTTATTGGAACCATCTTTCCTCTATCTAGATGGTTTCCAATAGAATTTTGGATAAGGATCATTTAGTAGTTCTTGGTCAAATAATTCCACTTATTCACTCCTTACCTCCACACAGCATGATTTTATTGCTGGCGTTCGACATTTCGCTATCTCAAGTCAACCATGTACGAAATTCCCTAGAGCTCTTGCTTGATCTCTGTTTTGTTTCAGATCCGGCAAAAGTCAGTTTAGCCAGGGTGGCACCGTTGACGCTTCCCGAAGATCACTATCATCCTACTTTTATATCAGATTTTAATTGGCACTGGCATGGCTGAGGCTGCGGATATTTTTTACAGTGCCATGAATTACTGAATGTGTTCCTTTATATCCTATCCGCCAACCTCGAATAAGCCTTCTTGGTTTACTAATCATCTTAAATTAAAAATTTTGGCTGTCTACTAAATATAATTATACTGGTTCTATACCTCTAATAAAAAAACCCTTTATAAGAACTGACCGGATCGGACGACTATATCATATAGCTGCAATAGGAACGATCGGTAAATTTTCTTGAAATTTTCATGAGATATGGCCATTTTGTATTATTCTAGAATTTCGGTTTTAACTTGATCAAAATCGGACACCTACAGTTGCGGTTAAAATAATAGCACTATGACCACTATTTGTGTTCGTTTTGTGTGTTTTACGTACTAAATTTAAAAGATACAATGATTATCAAATAATAAATGCAAAAAGTTAGCCGTTCTTAACGGTATTTCTTAAATAATTGCAAAAACCAAAGAATTCCTTCAAATTCAGGCGGTAACAAAAATATCACCAATAATCGAAGTTTGCTTAAAACTAAATAAGAAAACAAAATAAATATCCAGGAAATATTATATATTTAAGGAAACGTATGTGGCCTTTATTGGCGATTACATCTGTACAACGTCTCGGCATGGAGTCCACTAAGTTTTGGCACCTCTCTTTGGGAATTTTGTTCCACGTGTCCTCTACAACGGTCCAAAGGTCCTTGTTACTTCATTTCTTCTTCAGCATATTAGAACATAATATTTTTCAATATGTCCGTGTAAACATGTTGACCCATAATGGTTTTTATCCAGTGTATCGGACCTACTCCAATGGTATGAAAAACAAGCCCACATCATTATATTAGACCCTCCGTGTTTTACCGACTTGCAAGTAAAATGAGGATTGTATTCCGCTTTCGGTGTCCACCGAACATATAATCGAGAGCCTTTTCCGCCAAACAAAACTATTTTGCTTTCGTCTGATCACAAAATGTTGCGCCATTTCTCCACCGGCTAATCTTGGTGCAACTTGACAAACTGTATGCGCTTTGCAAGATGCTTCGCTGTCAAAAGTTGGACTTTCCTCGGACTGCAGGCATTAAGTTCATTTTGCCTTAAACGTTTGCGAACTGTTTCTCCTTTTTTAGCTCCGTAGCTGGCTTTAAAGGGTCCTTCCTGCGTTGGCGAACCAAGCGCGTGACCTCCTTTGGAGACATTGTGGGCTTTCTTCCTCGTGTTTCAGCCTTTTCTTTATACAACATTATATACAACATAAGTTTTGCCTTCTGAGATCATGTTTTTGAACATTCTTCTTTTTTCGTCACTGCAATGTTGTCCGCGACCCATATCTCGAGAATCCGTCTTTGTCTTTTGGATAAAACTTAATCTCAACCTTCAATGGAATACCCTTTTTAATATTTGGACGCAATTTCGATGAATTAATCACTTGTATTACTTTTATTCACGAAAACACGTCAATGGTGCTATTATTGTTACCGCCTAATTTGACGTGCTTTTGCTCTAATTACCCAAAAACAAAAAGAATCTTTAGATTGAGAGGGGAAAAATGGTTTGCTGAGAGAGATTACATATGATACTTATTTACCATGCATTCAAACTTTGAAAAAAGTGAACACAAAATAATTTTTTTTCGATATAAAACTGTTTACCTGCAATGGTGCTATTATAGTTACCGCAGCTGTATATCAAATGGCTCCCATAGGTACATATATACAATATATAACAATTCACTTAGTTTGTTCGCACCATTTTTCGCTCGCAACATTTCTTGTTCGCAACATTTATCCTTTGTCAGTACCCGAGAAAACGAAAATGTACAAAAAAGTAAAAGAACATTTTTCTTCTATTTACTGTAAGGGTATTTAAACTTCGGCATGCCTTGCAGTAAGTGGAAGAAGAAGAAGAAAAATGTTCTGACTTTTTCGTTTTCTCGGGTACTGACAAGATAAATGTTGCGAGAGAAAAATGTTGCGAACGGGACCCTTGCGAGAGGGGTTGGGTCTATTGTCTTGTCTATTTCATCTTTTACTGCAAGAATACCGAGGTCCCTGTGGATGTTTTGGTTACGAATATACCATGGTGCCCCAGTGATAGTTCGCAGGATCTTTGATTGTGCGCGCTGTATGATGTCTATGTTGGTTCTGCTCGCGTTCCCCCAAAGCTGGGAGCTATACGTCGAGATTGGCTTAAGAGAGGAGTTGTAGAGCTTGTCGTCCAGACCCAAAGGCGATCGGGAGTTTATAATCCAGTGGAGGCTGCTGGCTTTCAGTATTAGGTGTAGTTTCTTACATTTGATATGTCTACGGCATGTTAGTCGTCTGTCGCGGTGGATGACGAGATACGTTACTTCATTAACTTGGGGGATCCGCGTGCTATTCAGACAGAGCGGAGGGCAAGTTTGTCTGTTAAGAGTAAACGTTATGTGTTTACACATTTGTTCGTTCAGATAGCCACTTCTCGACTACCATGAGGTGGTTGGCGAGTTGGGTTGATGCACGGTCAGCGAAGGTGGATGTTGCTAGTCGGTCACTTGTGGGAATATCTGCTGTATAAATGAAGAATACAGTTGGCCCAAGTGCGATGCCTTGTGGGACTCCAGCTTCGATAGTGTAGCTGTCGGAAATTGTTGTGTTGTCGCTGCGAAGGCTCTATTGTATAGGTAGGATTCAAGAAGTTTGTGAGTGTACCCAGGCAAGTGTGTTTTAATTCTATGCATGAGACCTTTGAGCCAGACGCTGTCGAATGTTTGAGATACATCGTGTATCAACCCGCCAGTAGGTATACACAATAGTCTTGGTTTTCAATAGTAATTTTATTCCACTTTCTTTGTACGAACTGGTGCACATCCGCTCGGGTCAGGGTTCGCTTCGTACTTTGTACTTCTTCATTTTCATCAGAAACGGACCTTCACTTCTTACTGCCTGTCAGTGTCATTTTCATCAGGGAGTGGAATATCGCTCGTAGGTGAGCGGCAGTCACTCTCTCGCACCGGTTCCCACATCCCTCCTTTGTTGACCAGCATGAGCTTCAACCCAGGTCCAGACGAAATGTTGCCTTGTGTGTAGATTTCTTCTATCGGGCGTTGACATGGTATCTCCGTGGCTGTCAAAGGTGGGTCCGCGACTTCTATCTTTTTGCCGGCATCTGAGATTTTCTTTAAGTGGCTAGCATCCCTTACGAGAGTTCTACCCCCACCTAACACTTTAACAATGTTGCCTTCACGCTCTAACACTTCATATGTTGTTTTATCAAAGTTTGGTGTTAACTTATTAGGGAAAACTACGTTTTTCATCAATACTTGATCGCCTACTTGAATGTCCACCTCTTTAGCTCCTCTCTTTTTATCAGCATCTACTTTCCCTTTATATTTCCGTATGCAGTCGTTGTCTTTTTCCTCCGAATCTTGAACTTCACCCAATATATCTTGCACATTAGGAATTTTGTCTCGAATCATTCGGTTGAACATTAGTTCGGAAGGGGAAGTCCCTGTCGTGCTATGTGGCGTGACATTGTGCATTAACATGAAATCCTGGATTGCTTGTTGCAGATTGGTTTTGTTCAAATGGGCAATTTTTAGTCTCTTTACTAACGATCGATTCCTTATTAATTGAATGCCATTCGTACTACAGTATTGTTCGAAAATCTTACTAATATATTGTCTCCCGTTATCGGTCCGGAGATATTTTGGAAAACCTAATCGACAAAATATTTCTTTCATGACCCCAATTATTGATTCCGATGATATTGACTGTAAAAATTTTATTTCCATATACCTGGAAAAATAGTCGATAAACACTATTTACCGTTTGGAAGTGGACCTAACAGATCACTAGCTATGGAATTCCATGGGCTTGTTGGAAAAGCTGTTCTTTGCATCGGGGCTAGACGTGGCGGTTGAGAAACAACCATGCAATCTAAAACTCTATTGCGCAGTCCTTTTAAGATGATTAGCCGTGTGCCCCTCAATAAAATTTTTCCAAGCATTGAAAGTTCGAAACGAAATGGGTAGAATCTGTTAGATGTGCCAGCCTCCCAGAAGTTTGCATCCAAACAGGTCATTGCGTCCACGATTTCCTCATCTGCAGCGCTCTCCCGTGCAATTTCCGATATGTTCAATGATGTAGGGACAGTGTATTCAATAACCCGACTCAGTTTTCTGCCAGCTAGAATTTGTTGGTGACAACTCGCACAGTCGGGATAGGGCATCCGAAATGTTTTCCTTGCCCGCTTTGTAGATGACCTTGAAT
>VNJV01018865.1:0-20607 GCA_008042635.1 Drosophila nikananu | reverse complement strand
TAGAGAAATGTAAACAAACTCGCTCTTTGCAAAACCACCACCATCTCATGCACTTGCGTGTGCAAGACAGAGACAGAGATAACCCCTCCTCTCTTTTTTGCGCACGGGAGTTAGTTTCTTGCGCTCATCAGTTTTGTTGTTGTTTTTTGGGATGCACCTGTTCCTAGCTGCCAAATAGATAGCACACTGATAAGTAAATAACTTTTGTGTTTTTCACCCGATCTTTACCAGATTTTCGGTATTGATACATGTTCTACATATGCATGCCTATGCACAAAAAGAAAGATATATGGTAATATTTGCGGCTGCAAAACGTTTTTATTGATTTGCGGGGGAGTGGGAGGGAAATTTTTAAATCTGAACAAACTTGATCTGCGTGCAAAACATTCCGACCTACATACCGAATTTGGTTACTCTAGCTCTTATAGTTGCTGAGATCTAGGCGTTGACACAGACGGACAGACAGACATGGCTAGATCGACTTGGCTGTTGATGCTGATCAAGAATATATATACTTTATGGGGTCGGAAATGCTTCCTTCTGCCTGTTACATACATTTGCACGAAATTAATATACCTTTGTACCTACGGTACATGGTATAATAAAATAAAATATACGAATTGTAATATAAATTCATTTTTTTAGGTGAAGAAGACCTCCCTGCAGAGCCAGTCAACGAGCTGACGAAGAGGGTCCAGGCCCTGGAGGAGAAGGTGGAGGGCCTCTCCAAGATATTGGAGTCCACAACAAAGGAGGTGTCGAGATTGGCTGCCATGCTCGAAGTTTTCCTTAAGGGAAAGGCAAAAGAAAAGGGCATGGCAGCATTTCAACTTCCCAATCACGGATGACGACTCCATGGTGGCTCTGGAGCTCAGCTTAGGCCCGGAGAATACGGACTCTTGCGTAAGTACAATATTTATAGCCAAAATGACCATGTTATTCACCTTGTCTTTTTGTTTTTCAGATTTCAGCTGTGAGCACCCTATTAAAAAGGAACACGCTGTCAAAGTCACTAAAAACGGTCCTGGGGGAAGATATTTGCACAACATATAATATAGATGGCTTGAATGGGAAGAAGAAGCTCAAAGCGTTTCCTCGTGTCTTCTCCGTTTTGATTGGTATGTTTTATTTTTAGCATACTGCACATGATATTTTTTTGATTTTAATATATTTTCCTTTTAGATAGCATAGCTTCTTTAGAAGACCATGGCCAGCCTCCAGAGAAGACCCTAGCCCACGCATTGTATTGCGTTAAAAATAACTTCCTAAAAAAAAAAAAAAAGGCAATAAAAATATAACATATTTGTGTACATATATATTATTTTTTTTATTCCACTGGGTTTCAGCGGCTATTCCCCGGGGATTTTTCATAGGTTTCCCACTTGGTTTACACACCGATTCACCGGGGATTTTCCACAGGTTTTCCAATGGGTTTCATCGGGTATTCCCCGAGGGCTTTCTGCCAGTTTTCCACTTGGTTTCCACGCCGATTCACCGGTGATTTTTCATAGGTTTTCCACTTGGTTTCCACGCCGATTCCCCGGGAATTTTCCACAGGTTTTCCAATGGGTTTCATCGGGTATTCCCCGAGGGCTTTCTGCAGGTTTTCCACTTGGTTTCCACGCTGATTCCCCAGTGATTTTCCATCTGTATCTGTACTGAAGGGTAAAATATGTTTATACATATATATATATATATATATCTTAATATATATAAATCTCGTGTCACGATGTTTGTCCTCAATGGATGCCTAAACCACTCAACCGATTACAATAAAATTCGCACACCATGTGCAGTTCGATCCAACTTGAGAGATAGGATAGTTTAAATCTGAAATTATAGTCACAATTATCTGTTAACTCCAAATGATTCTAACCAGAGCTCGCAAATAACAGTTGACCGTTTCTTGCAGTCACCAAATAACTGTTTTTTGCGCACCACATGCGCAAATAGAAGAAGTATGACGAAGACGAAGAAGGAAGGAGAAGGAGGAGGATGAAGAAGAAGGAGGAAGAAGAAGGACGATGAAGAAGAGGAGGGCGAAGAAGAAGAAGGAAGAAGAAGACGAAGAATGAAGAAGAAGGAGGAGGAGGAGGAAGAAAGAGGACGATGAAGAAGAAGGAGGAGGATGAAGAATTAGGAGGATGAAGAAGAAGGAAGAAAAAGAAGAAGAAGGAGGAGGAAGAAGAAGGAGAAGGAGAAAGACGAAGGAGGAGGAAGTGGTGAACTTAACCTCAAATGCACGATCCACATAATTTACACAGTTCATATAATTGAACCAAAAAAATTACATAGAGCTAGCGTGCGTGCTTTTCTCTTTTATTCATTTTGAGCTTTTGGAGTGTAAGCGTAGATGCTTTTCTCTTTCATTCAATTTTGTGCTTTTGGAGTGCAAGCGTAAATGCTTTTATCTTTCATTCAATTTTGTGCTTTTGAAAATAAAATTGGATATTTTATTTGGAGATCGTATTTCATGTAAGTGTTTTGTTTTATTGCAATTTCCTCATAGTTCACAACTATCCATGTCTTATTGAAACAAAAATTTAATTGATTGAAGATAGAATGGAATCAAAAAAAAAAAAATATTAAATTATCTGCGTATTATTATCACTCTAGAACTAAGTAAAACAACAATAAGGGGCGAAACAAAGTTTGCCGGGTCTGCTAGTATACGAAAATAAAACGATTAAAGAAAATTACTTTTAAAATAAATAATGTGAACTGCTGGCAACCGTCGCTTCACTCCAGTAGTGTTAGAATCAGTTGTGAATTATAGACACAGTTGTTGCATAAAAAATTGTCTACCGAAACAAATGTAATCCGCATTGAAATGCAATCTGTTAAAATTGCCTATCTTTGAGGAAATAAGAAATCTTAAATCCAAAATCTCTTAAATTTAAACCGGAGAACTCTTCTGTGTCTATTTTAATTAGGTTAACAAGAAAGGAAGCTAACTTCGGCACACCGAAGTTTCTATGCCCTCGCAGCTTTCAATTGGATCATTATGAAATCACCAAATTTGATAAAAAGAAAAGAAAAATCAAAAGGAATTATATTAAATTCGGTTTTAACGTTTACCTATTTAACTACAATTACAGTCTTACACTTGCATTGTTAGATTCACAGTTTTGAATTGGCTTCTACATTAAAAAATCGTATGACAACTATTTGATGTAGTAGTCCGATTTTGATAATATTAAAATCGTAATTCTTGAATAATACAAAATGGCCATGTCTCAAATGAAATGAAAATATGTTGAAAACTACCTAAGCTATAATTTTGTTCTTCAGCATTTTCTGATCGTCCGACTTTGATAAAATTATACCCGGAATCCTAGAATAATTAAATATAACCATATCTTTAAGTTTATGAAAATATGTTGAAAACCGGCAGTTATAATTCTTTCCTCATAATTTTCCGATCGTTTCAGATAGCTTAAAAGCTGAGAGTCTAGTTTGCGTAGAAACGGTCGGACAGACGGGCATGGCTAGATCGACTCAGCTGTTAATGCTGATCAAGAATATATATACTTTATAGGGTCGGAATTGTCTCCATAACAGCTTTGCAAACGTCTGATTAAAATTATAGTACCCTGCAAGGGTATAAAAAGGATGAGGAGAAAACAAGGAAGAGAATGGTTACAAAGCGAGGCCAGGAGGCGATTCAAACTTAAAAGCGCGGCTAAGCACAGAACCGCGAACGGACACACTGGGCCGCACGGCTAAGGGCCACACTGATAAGGGCAAATTCTACATAGGCGGAGGGCACACTATACCTGGCCAGGCCCTATATAAAGCGGACCGCAGCTCCTATATCTGCACTTCGAAGACAGCGTGCGGGTGAGGTAAGCCCACAAAGAAGGACTAGAGCTGGAAAAACATCGATGTTTTTCAGACTTTGCTATATTTTCAGAAGAATGGGTCGTTTCGTCGTGGAGCTTTTCCGTAGACAAAACAGCGTTCCGCAATTCGAAATCTTCTGTTAGAAAATGGCACGTCACAGTAACGTAGCACTCGTTGGCCCTTGACTTCCAGCAATTTGATCTAATTGCACAGTGCTTTACGTTTTTTAAAAATGCAAACAACTTGGCCTTCTTTTCATCATATGCATTTGCCATCGAAACATTTCTCAAGGTGGTTCGTGAAGGCAATTTATACCTTGGAACAAGGTGGCTTACAAAATTGCGGAAGCCTTTATTTTCCACCACTGAAAAAGGACGCAAGTCTCAGGTAATGTTGGTGAATAAGGCACGGTCCAGTGTTTGTTTTCGGTTCGACGACGTTTCATATTTTTTGTCAATGACTGACAGAATTGACGGTTGTCTTTGAGGCAATTCACTAATAGTCAATTTGGGATGAATCCTCTTTAAGTGGCAAGACAAGTTTGTAGTATTCCCACTTGTTTGGTGGGTCTTGCCACATTTAAGACATTTGGCTGTCTTGCCAAATCATATGGTCAAAGGTACGTTAAACGAAACCAAGCAAAAAAATTATTTTCTTTGAATTTATATTCCATAGCATCGGGAAACACTAATGTAACACAAAGAAATGTTTCTTTGGTTTGACATACTTACTGTGTGTCGAAGATGGATAAATCAACAGAGCCTCAGAAAAGGGTAAGAATTTATATTTTGTTCAACTTTTTATGATGCAATTTTGATTAAATTCCAACAAAAATATTATCCGTGCATTTATTTCACAACCTTTTAATGTACCGCTTTTTGGAAGTAACGTTACCGACCAAAATTTCGAAAAAGTATTTGATGATATAAATTTCTTTGGTGTATTTAGAGTGAATTTTAAGAAACCAAATTGAAATTAATCAAATATAGTACTATATGGAATAAATGACTGAAAACATGAGTAACGTTACCGACCATTTTTGATGAATTCATTGTATATTTACAGAGTTGGTGAACTTCACTCAGTTAAAATGCTTAATGGAAAGTCTGGAAAAAGAACGTTAAAACGAAGCGTGTTGAAAAGGAAAAAGAAAATGGGTATTTATCCGCACATCTTGCTGCCATATCGTCATTTTCTCAAAGACAGTTTTGTCAAACGTGCACAAGCTGAAATATTCAACATTAACGATCTTCCACGGGCCTCCAATATCGACTTTGTCGATGAGGCATTGCCGATTTCGCCGAAAACTTTGTTTGTGAGGCCCAGGATGAATTACAAAGTGCACACTGGAATCAACGTCAGTTAACAATCTTCACGAGCGCTTTGTTTCATCATGGTTTCAATCATGATGTAATAACTACAAGGTGGTCTCGTTAGAAAAAGCTCAGGCTTACGGGCAAAAAAACACTCCAAATAGCTTTTTCTGTCAGTTTGTTTTGAGTCATGATGAGTTTAACCCTTAGTCTAGCTGTGTGTATATTTACAACCCACTGCTGAAACATAAGCTAAAATGCTATTAATAATAATAATAATTAATAACTGCAACATTTTTATTAATAGGCAAGCGAATAGCTCTGTTGGTGGAAACTTATGTGTTTCCGAAATATGTTAGAAAATTTAATAATTTTGGAATTATATTTTGATTTTTAATAATTTTTGACCTTAAGTCGGCAAAAACAAATTTTGAATGCTCAGGAAGACCGCAAAAACCAAGAAAAGATACTGAATAAAAAAATAAGCAAAATAAAAACAGTTGAATTGTAGTTTTCGTCATGATGTAATAACTACAAGGTGGTCTCGTTAGAAAAAGCTCGAGTGATTCTCTAGGCTGACGGGGTCAGTCTCACTCTAATTTTGACAGGTGACGGGTTGTGTGAGCACTAATTTTTATTTTATTTGTTAACCCTTGTGCGTGCATAAAACATGTCGTTCTGTCAAAATTGTTAAAAATAAAACTTTGAAAAGGATTATAACGAAAACTACAATTCAACTGTTTTTAGCTATTTGGAGTGTTTTTTTGCCCGTAAGCCTGAGCTTTTTCTAACGAGATCACCTTGTAGTTATTACATCATGGGTTTCAATCAAAAGTATTTGTCTCAAACGAATTGAAACACACGAAAGAAACCATTATTCCGTATATATACATATACATATATATATATACAGATTGATGTCAAATGAAATAAAAATTTGGCATCAAAATCATTTTGGAATTTCTTCGCGACTTCACACGGCAATCGATGGAATTGGGGCAATCGCCAAAACCATTATTCAACAAGAAAGGAAGCTAACTTCGGCATGCCAAAGTTTAAATACCCTTGTAGTAAGTAAGAGGAAAAAAAATCTTCTGACTTTTTCGTTTTCTCGGGTACTGACATAAGGTGAATGTTGCGAACGAGAAATGTTGCGAGCGAAAAATGTTGCGAACGAACTAAATGAATTTATATATACATTCCTATGGCTGCTATATGATATAGTGGTGGATTTGAATAAAATTAAAACCGAAATTCTGAAATAATACAATGTGTCTATGTTTCAAATTTTATGAAAATATGTGGAAAATTGGCTTAGTTAGATTTTTTCCTCAAAATTTTCTGATCGGTCCTATGACACCTATATGATATAGTTGTCCGATTTTGATCAAATTAAAGCGAAATTCAAGAATAATACAAAATGGCCATATCTCAAATTTTATTCAAATATTGTAAAAATTGGCTAAGTTATAATTTATATTGTCCGATTTTGATCAAATTAAAACCGAAATTCTAGAATAATACAAGATGGACATATCTAAAATTTTATTCCAAAATTGGCGAAGTTATAATTTTTTCATTAAAATTTACCTATAGATCGGTATAGCTATATGATATAGTCGTCCGATGCGGCCCGTTCCGACATATATACCAGTGAGAGCATATAGAAGACTATCTGCAAAGTTTCATCCTGCAAGGGTTTAAAAAGGACGAAATACCACTCGATATTTGTTAATCTCCAGAATGGATAACCTCCAATTATCATTGGCATTCCTTTTTGATTTACCTCTTAAATTAGATACTAAGTTGGAGACACGTATGCCAGCAACGAAGCCGTTTTGAAGCTACATATATAAATGAAACTTTGTAAATAGTCTTCTATATGGTCTCACAACTACATAAGTCGGAACGGGCCGGATCGGCCGACTATATCAAATAGCTGCCACAGGAGCGATCGGATCTCGATTTTGAGGAAAAAAATTACATAACATATTTTCTTACAACTTGAGACATGGCCATTTTGTATTATTTCAATAGTATAAGATAACAGGAGTCACTTATTGCTTATGCCCGGCTTAATGCAATCACATCGGAGCTTTCGAGAGAAGAACTAAGCTTTGCTGTAGAACGTAAGGTAAAGTTAAGAGATCTAATTTGTAATAGTTAGTCGATATTTGGAGATTTGCTTCAGTATTTCCCAACATTTTTGGAAAAATTTAATTAGTAACAACTAAGGTAGGCATTTTAAGATATGTAATTGGAATTTGTGGTGAGTTGTACCCTCATAGTGATAGCTATTTTAAGTCATTTCGGAAAGATCACAATTGTTTTTGAAATAAATAACCAAAGCCCTTTACTATGCTGGAGGGTAATTAAACGTCTTTTTTTTGTTTGTTTTAACTTATAAGCCACTGTAATAGCCACACGCAACCATCAACCCATCCGCCCCATTTCACCCACCACATTTCTCAACAAAGGGAGACGGCCAGTTGGTCCTATGCACCCAACCCAAACGGTATGCAATGAAGGATTATAATAGGAGAAATGTTAAAATATATATGTATATATTCTACAAGCCAAGGCAGACGGAGACAACTTTTTGTCATGGACTGGGGCAGTTGGAAACGGAGGGTGGGACAACGGGTGATGGTCCAAAATGCGGACGAAACATGTCGATGCTGGCAGGACGGGCCGAGAAGGGGGCTGCGACAAACCACGGCAGACGGACTAGAGTGGAACCAGAGCTTGCACCACTCGGGGGATCGCGGCATCAACCGTTGCAGCGGTGGGGCTCAGGGGCTCCAGAGGGGTCGACACTGCTCGGTAGCATTGTCAAAATAAATCAATCGGCTTTATGTTGTTTTCTGGAATTCTGTTTTGCTGCTTTGTTATTTTTTGCCCACCGCCGTCGACATAAGGATGCTCCGGTGTGGAACAGTTGCAGGAGCTGCAGGACCAAGAACAACAGCTCCAGCTTGCGGTGGCATAAATCAGTTGGCCGTTGGTCCCATTTATGAAAGGATAAACCAAGCTCAAACACACACAACTGAGGATGTTTGAGAAAGGGACACAGAAAGCGAGAGGGGGAGCGAATAAAATTATATAAATAAAAATACAAATTTTTAACTGGCTCCCAAGCCCCTTAAAATTTCTGATTTATCTCGAAAGGAATTAAGATGTCTCAAAAGTTCCAGCGGGCAACGTTAAAACATCATCCAAGGATAGACTCCAAAATGGGCGGTGCAGGAGGCCGACTCTACTCGAATTTCTTCTATCAGCTCCTCATAATCGTTCACACTTCCTCTACTGGCAACTTTGGTTTTTGTGGCTCTTGGAGTCGAGGTGGCAAGGGTTTGGGGCCAGATGGTTTAACGAAACTTTACTGCATCTCTTTGGACGCGTCTAAAGTGATTTCCTTTTAGGATTTTCAGAAACTTTCACCACAGGTAAGTAAACATCGCACTCTTTCCCACGCACTTCGATGCCCCGAGTCCTCCAGCCTCGCCACACATGAATCTTGGTCCGAATCCTCGGCCACGCTCCCCTAGTCTAATGAAGCAAATTCCGCCTGCACATTTGCCTCTACCCTTTAATCTGCAATAACTTTTAAGCAAGGGACTTTTCCAAGCACGCAAAACGTCAGAATTCATCATCTTTGCGTTTGACTGTTGGAGAAGCAGTGGGTTTTGTGACCAAGCCCAAGGGTTTAGCCTTCACATAAAGTCTGGTCTGTATAAAAATTGGAGTTCCTAGCTTTGGTCATTAGTAAATTAAACATTATTGAAGGATTGACTGAGTTCACTGAAATAACTGAACCAGATTTTATCCAATAATTATCAACTCAATTTGGTAATTCTAAATTCAAAAGTTAGTAGCCTTTAATCAACGACTTAAAAGTTAAATTTCCTTAAATACACTTTTAATGCCTGGTACTGGTGACCCAAAACGTACATATTGTAATTAAAACTGCTTGTTGTTTAGAGGGAATGAACAATTATTTTGTATACAAAAATATCTTTTAATTTTAAAAGAAATGGACCAGCTTAGGTTACGTTTTAAATTTGGATGACACATTTCTTAATTTCAAGCCAAACTTGTGAAACAAACTCCAGAACAAAGTATGATTAGATGTTTGGAAGGAGAAAATCAAGGAGGAATCATATGTCCTCCCGGGTGGCCGCAGCAAATTTGATTATATGTATTTTCTGTTACACTTCATTCATCCCAATATCAACCACCATCCCTTCTTCCTGGGCACCGGCACCCTCCCTCTGAAGGCTTAAGTTGTTGTTTCCCACCTAGAAATTTATGCGATCAATTAAATTATTCAAATGACCGAGGAAAGTTGCTCTAAGTTTTTAATTTTCATAAATTTTACTTAAAAATGTTGGTCTTTGGCCGCTGTAAATTTGTTCTTATGGTCGCTTAATGTGTCAAGTTTTTTGTGGGCAATATCTAGCAGAGTTATGAAAATTATAATCAGGTTTTATGATGATTAGAAATTAGATATTTTTCGCCAGCGATGACAATTTATTGTAAATGAGCAGCAACGGAATGGGGAGTATGGAATCTTCGGGGGTCCAGGGCCCGGCGAAAGTAACTTAAATGTAAATCATCGACAGGCCAAGGAAGAGCCAGACAAACTTTCGTCTTCGGCGGAGCCAAAAATGAAATAAATACATTTTGTGGGGGAACCTTTACAACTAAATGCGGATAATCTGTAAGTTTGCCTTGTGCCCAAATTTATGGCCAAGTGGGTGGAGTTTTCCCTATATATTGTTGTATTGCACCTCTCCGTATATCTTTGCCAGCAAGTGAAAAACGCTGCCCGCAACTAAAACATGCGCATTCAATGGGCGAAGCCGCCCCTCCACCCACTGCTCCGCCACCCCGGCCAACCCTTTCTGGTGCCATTCATTTCCAGCAGAAGGACGAGTGTGTGTGCAGAGATTTACCGTTTTATACTTGACATTTCCAAAAGTTTAAGTTTTAATTTATGACACCACCGCTTTCTATACGAGGCGACAAGCTAAATATGAGCGAGCGGGCCATCCTTAAATGGGATATCCAGCCATTGTCGTTTCCCCTCCTGGAGCTCACGGATCGTCTTTGGCTCATTTTCCTCCTTAATCGTAGACCAGCATAAAGCCGTTGTCCAGCTTGGCTTCCCACCCGACTTTAAGTCTGGGAATAAGCTGGTAGAGACTGACAACCGTCTGTAATTTATTTGTATTTAATTATAAGAAAGGGAACTCTATTTTATGTTGTGGTCTCCTAAGCTAACCTTCCTTTAAAATATTGATAATATTTTTAAGAGTGATTTCCTCTTACATGATATCAACCAGAAATATAATAGTTCCGCCAACATAAACATAAATTGTGAGCAATTTAAATATACATTTTTCAGACTATTGCCAAAGAAACGCACCAAGCAATGTTAATTTAGCAGGTTTTCAGTATCACCAATATGAGTTTCTACTCTGGGGTTCCATTCGCCTGCCGCCATCTGTGGAATACAGAGTTCAGGTTCAGTAAGAGGTAAGTGTTTCCATACAGTTCTAAGTATCAGGTTACGCACCTCCATAATTTGCGTAGGCATCTCCGCCACTATAGCGAGCAGCGGCTTCAATAGGTGAACTAAACAAAATGAAAGATGTAATAAAATCAACGCTAAATGGACGAGGTGTTGACCTACTATAACCCATTGCGCGACTTCATTTCCTTGGCTCGTTTTTGTTCCCGCGCCATAACACGATATTCAGAACTTGTCCATTGACGACCCGAGCTGTAAGGATTGACTTGGAAGCCATCCGAATTGTTTTCCATGCCCCGTCCTTGGCTCGGATATGGATTATAGTAGGGAACCGACGGGGTCTGATAGTCTCGGTTAGATCTTTGTTGAAAATCGCTGCACTGCTTCTGTTGCTCCTGTTGCTGCACACCGCCCATTCCCATCTGCATATCGAAATCGAATTAGAGAAACATATAGAGGATCTGCTAGGGATCTTACCTCCGGGTAGAATGTCTCCGGAGTGGGCATGTAAGGAAAGCCAGAGAGCTGTGCGTATGTAGAATAGTCCATTTTCTTCAATCACTTTTAATTTTATTTCTTTTGATCACGGAAAATACACCACAAGAATTTTATACAAATTTATCTGGTTGTTACTTTATGAAAGCTAAAAACAAATTGATTCTGAGTACATTTTTGTTTGCAATGAAAGAAAATCACACTAGATTGCCTTAAAAATGTTTATTCTCATACACTTTTCTTTATTATTATTATTTATCAGGATTAGCGGCCGAGTCGACTTAGCGAACTTTGCTTACCTATCTATTCGTTTCTACGCAAACTTGTCCCTCAAGTTTAGAGCTAATCGAATGAAACGTTGCAGATACTGGCCTTTCTATTGCAGAAAGGATATTTCCTGCGGAAAGCCAAAGGTAGGATAACCTTGTAGTTAGCAAAGTATTTATTTAAAATCGGCAATTAAAATTATTGAATTTTTAAAGATTCAGACACTAAAATAATTGGGACAGCCTCTTCTATATTCCTAGAAGCAGCTTACGACATGATACCAATACAACTAACAACAAGCTAACTTAATCCTTCGATTTAGTTATAAACATTTGCTTCTACCGTCCTGAGGTAGTTTTATTGGTTCAAGGAGGAATTAAAAGCCTCCTATATATTAATGGCTCAATAATTTAATGTAGACATTTCTATGAAAGTTTGTGGGAGTGCGACGCTTTCAAAATGCAACTAATGTCAACGAATTGGACACATCACCGCCTCAGTAGTACGAGTTTCCATTGCCACGGCCCTGGTACATTTGACCCTCAGGACCGCCAAGGCCTGGCAAAGAGTTGTAGTAATCTCCCTGGCCGCCTCCGCGCTGCTGCTCCATGGGGGAACTGTGGCAAGTACACTCATTAGCTCTGTGGGTTCAGGAGCACCTGTAAGAACGACTCACTAAAGGCCGTTTCGCGAATTCATCTCGCGAAGCAATTTGCCGTATCGCAGGGGACTGCGATAACCAGGACCACCGAAAGCAGCGGACCCGCTTTGGTTACTGGACTCCTGCGCAAAGCCACCCTGCTGCTGGCTATATCCTTGGTCCCGACCCATCTGGCCATAGTTCATTTCATAACCCTAAGAAATTATTTAGAGAAGGACATATATATATATGTGGTTATGTAAAGTTAAAAACCTACTTCTCCGCCCTGGCCAAATGCACCGTATTGCATGCCATTTCCATATTCCATTCCGTTTCCGTACTCCATGATTTTTTTTTTTGTCACAGAAATATACTTTTCTAAAATTTAGAAAATTTTAAAATAAAATTTTAGAATTTTTTTTGGGGGTTTTAGAGTTCTTTACAGTCCGAAACCTGAAATACTAATGAAAATATCCTAAGCCTAACATGGAGAGGTCGACAATTCGATTGACATTTTTCATAATGGATAACTAGATTGCAAATTTTTCTTACATCTTTGTGCACTTTAATTTAATTTAATTTAAGATTTGATGAGATACAATTATACCGCGGGTTTCACTGTAGAAATTGTAGGGAATTTAATACTCAATTTAAAAAATACTTTTCATATAACTCATGATTTGTTTGTCCCAAATGGCAAAGTAAGTAATTCCCCACCTTCTCCGAGAACATCGCTAAAATATTAAAATCTTTTCAAACCTATTGCCTGCATTCTTGGCCATTTTTATACCGATTAGGATAGCTTATCTGACCAACCACATTGCAGCCAAAGTTTCTGCAGTCAGAGGGCAAAAAATGTGTTGAATTGCCGAAAATACTGTGGTCCAAAGGCAAAATGTTTTGCATAAATAATAGTATTTCATAATTCAAATATTTATTATGTATATAAAAAAGCCTAACACTTGTGAAACCAAAATATTTAGTCTTTTTAAACTAAATGGAACAGAGAAAGAGCTGACACAACAATTAACCCGGATCTAATTACTGTACGCATTAGCCAAATTAAAATGTTTTTCTTCCGAAAACAATAGTTGTTAAAATATGGTAAACCTCTTCGGATAATTGATTATTAGGTTTATCGACAGAAAAACATACGGACATTGGCTCTTAATACGGAAACTCTTAAACACCGTAAATACCTTATTATTACTTGGACTATTCAGCCAGAATACGCTTTATAAGTAACTGAATTTAATTTCCCTAATATCGCAGCAAGAGATCCCTTTACATTATGAGCCTTTCGACTACTGTGCAATGAAAATCAAAGCAATGCAAGCCCCCGCATTCCTGGAAGAACCAATGAATATGCAAAGGGATGAGAGTGAGAACGTCGCCGAATAATTAAAATCGAGCAGGAACTGCTCTTCCAAGGCGGTGGAAGAGTTTTCTTCGCTGGCCGGATTAGAGATACCGGCGAACACTTTACGGCGGACAATTAAGAGCGCTCCGTAATCTGTCCTTCGTAATTATGGCGACGCCGCATATATTTATCTGGTAGCAATTAACGCCAAGCCAGCGCAAGTTCGCATATTTCACATCGGCCAAGAAGCGCTATTGGGCCAGACAGACACCCCCCAACGGAGTTGAGACTAGAAATGAAATTAATTTTGGAAAAATGCAGGTTCGATCTGGATATAGTCTTCTCTTTTTATAATGTATTGATATTAATTGATTTCTCTTACTTGCTGAGTGTCAGTTATCCGACAGAACAAAGTCCATGCTAAAAATTTGTCATTTTCATTCGCGTCCTAGGGAGACCTACAAATAACTTGACCCGGACTGTCTTTCCAGTCTTTTAAGTTCGTCCAAAACTCAGCTAACTTTAGAAATTCAACTACAGTCAATAAAAGAGTCATCAGTCAGTCGGGGCTTTTTTATTCCGAAGACCTACAGCCAACTCGAAAACTCATTTACTCTTTCGACAAGCTTATGTAGCCAGATATCTATTCCGGATTATAAAAAGAGCTAGACTGTTTGAATGTATACATTCCAGTAGGATTACCATCCAAAACAGTGAGCCTGGTTTTAATATTCACATTCGAAACATTTTCTCAAAGCAGTCACGTGTGTTTCGTTGGCAATCAAATCATTCTATTTATTCCTATATTTTATCGACAAGATGTCAGCCGAAATTGAGGAAATGTTGAAACGCTACCAAAGCTATCCAAATGTTGTGGGCACTATCGTTCTGGACCCGTTCGCCATACCCATCAAGACGACAATGGAATACACCTTGACCGTTCACTATGCAGCCCTGATCAGCACCCTGACCTACAAGGCGGCCAAGACGGTCTCTAACTTGGATTCCAGCAACGAGCTGATGAACCTGCGCCTGCGCACCTTGAACCATGAGGTGATCGTGGTGCCTTCCGAGAACTACATCATCATTGTGGTGCAGAAGCCCGGAACATAATTCAAAAGGACCTCCGAGCTATATTCTTGTGAGAGGCCAAATCCAATTAGAGCTTCATCTTCATTAGTGCATTTTAAATACTAGGGAAAGTTCATCCAAGTCAAGGAGTTTTAAATTGTGGAATTAAGTTCAAATTAAGTTGTTTTTAAGAATAAATCGCAAGCTAACAATATGCATATCCTTGCGACAGGTGCTCTAATCTTACAAGGTATGAGAATGCTTCGAAATGTAAAAAGTGAAGAAATCCATTCACATAACAAAATATAGCAAACTAGAGTAATCTTGTATAAGAAAAACTTGCTGCTTCAGGGATTTAATTTGGAAAGTATTTATCGATATATGTAAGTTCAACTTTCTACGAATAGATTACATTTATTTTTGGTAGATTTGAATCACATTTTCTGATGCTTATGACTAACTTTGGAAATCACTGCTTGCCGAGGGCAAATGGATCGCTCGAGGAGGTTTTCACATAGAATATTCCCTCCTTGTGGACCGCGGGCTCGCCGGCCATCCTGATGGACTGTCGCTGGCTTTGGTCGCACTGCCACTTGCCGTTCTCCCGGACGCAAGGTGTTCCCCAGAATCCCAGCGGGGAGTTAATGGACTCGGCGAACATCTGGTAGGATCGAATGTGCGAGCAGCCCAGATAGTAGCAGCTGCGCTGGTAGGCCCCGTAGTTGGGGTAAAAGGTGGCGCTGCCCGTGGGCCGACGGAATCCAAAGTTGGCGCTCGTGTGCATGGACTCGACGTACTTGGCATCCGTTGGATCGATGCGGAATTCGGCGCTGCGATGTCGGAACTTGGGCCCCGCAGGATCCAAGGCGAAAATAGTGTTTATCTTGTCCGGGCTCAGTCGCTTTCCGGCTGATCCAGCAATCTGCGCCCCCAGGGAGTGACCAATGAAGTAGATGCTATCGAAATCGGCTCCGAACTGGCGGTTTAGATTCCTGGTGAACTGAGCCAGCTGAGCGCCAAACGTCTCGATTAGCTTGACCACCGAGAAATAGTTGATGTTGGCGGAGCTCGCACTCCAATCGGCCACGATCACGTTGTACTCCCCCTTGGTCAGGTAGGCGTTCTTCAGATCCCGATTGAAGGAGCCGCGCGACTGGCTCATCCATCCGTGGATCATCAGCCTGGTGGGCAGCGAGGCATTGAAGCCAGCGTTCTTGAATTTCCGCTGGTTCGAGAAATCCAGTTCCCTTCCGCACTCGGGGAACTCCCTTTTGAACAGGTAAAACTGCATGCGGAGTTTCTTGCTGCTGAATGGATTCAGGTTGCTGGCTATCTTCTTAATGAAGGGCAGGTCTAGGAACTTCCCAATGCCCCGCGACTCGCTGAGATCCTTGTCGCATTTGTTCCAGTCGTAGTGCTTGGCTCCCTCGTACTCATCATCCAGGTGGGCCAGAATGTCGTCCGCCTCTGGTTCAGCTGAGATATCCGACCGCGAGCCAATGCCAGAGGGAGTGTCATCTAAGTCGGGCAGACCATCCATAAAGTCGCTCATCTCAGCGCCGTAGTCGGTCTGCCCTTGACCTGTTTGGGGCGTATGAAATTATTAGCCTTCATAACTCTCAACTCTCAAGTCAGTTTAAATATATTCACCTTGTGTTGCCATCAACAATAGCACTGCAAATAGTTGACTCCTCATTCTACGTCGATTTATTGGATCAGCTGCAGCTAGCGAAGCAATCGATTCCACTGGCCAATGCACTCTGTTGGTCCGTTCGGCGCAACGAGCTGGTTTTATATGCCGCGGACTAACTGATGCATTCTGTGCTCAGATAGTTCTCTCCAGACGCACTCAGCACGTCACACCTAGACCTGGTATTAGCACGCGAATAAAGTGCGCTGATTAACCGATTCGAATCCAGCATGGTCGGGGCTCTCAAGGGGTTCCAGCGCTGTGGGGAATTCCCGTCTCTTGTTCTACCTAAGTACTATATTATTTGGCACATTACATGTTCTGTTTAGCTCCTTGTTTATGCGCACAAATCATTTGATTCTTAAGCCAACAAATTATGTAAAGTCTCAATGACCTTAGCAAAGAATTTTCGTATGCGTGAGGGCAGCTTATCCATAAGAATCCTCTAAATTAGAGGTATAAGATCAGGTATAACATATAGAGGCCAGCATATAATCCGATCCTATGTCACCCTTGATAATCGTGCACACCGAGCCCCTGATCGTAACCTGCCCAGCTGATATGAGGCATTCCCACGGAAACGTGTTCTTAGTACCGGTTCTATATTCATTTGATGACGTAGAAGTGATCGACTTGCCCAGACAGCAGGCAGCACGTCGGGGAAAATCTCGGCGAAAAGATGGTGCAGGCGCAAAAAATGGGCAAAGCTTCAATTGAACGCAGTCCCAGATACTAGCTGGGCGTTTTTACAGCCAATTATGGAGGCGGTCAGACCCACCTCAATGACTCGATTAAAATCAATTGTGGCGGGAAATATCACCTGCGATTGATAATTAGAAAATGCCACTGGGATGCGTGTCAGGAAGTAACTCTTAAAGCAAATCTAGATGCATTATTGTATATTCTCAAATTATTCTTGTATCTTGCTCGTTCTTAGACAAACAAAAATATGTATCGTAAAAAAAAATTTAAATACCCATGTCTATTTTCGTTGTATATAAAAAAGATTTGTTTAAAAATTGTAATATGTTCATATGGAGGGATAAAAATTGTATGTTTCGTTGAACCATAGTGGCAAATCGATTAGTATTATGTATGTGTTTTTGTTTACATTTTAATTAAAAAGTATTATAATTGTATATCAAAACTAATTTCATATAATCTATGGGGAAAAGACAACTTTATATTATTAAAAGTCAACTTTGAATAAAACACACAAGTGTTAATTTTTCGATAATAATGATAAGAGAAGAGGTAAACTCACTTCTACATTTCTGACAACTTACAAGAATTAAGAGGTTCACAATAAAAACTAAAATAATCTAAATAATACAAGACGCGGGTATGTTGAAATACTTGTAAACATATACTAGTAACTTTAAGAATTGTCAAATTATTCAACATCCCGTAAATATGTTTCTTAGTCGGAAACGAAAAAAAATAGTCATTTGTGTTAGCCATGTTTTTGTTTAGTATTTTTGCGACTCGACGAAAGATAAGTGTTTAATTAATACACTATAAACTAGAGGTCTGCATGAATACAGTCAAAGCCGCATTTGGTACTCTCACTCAAAGTTCTGACTGACTGAGTGAGACATACGAAATTTACTAAAGTAATTATGCTTTCGTCCAAGCTCTGAATTCTTATCACTAAATTTGCTGCTCCCAAGCCATGAATGACGAGAATGCCAAAATTTTATCCGAGTACTCGAAACATTTACTCTGCATTCACTCATTCTATCCATTACGCTTCGGTTTAAATTTAAACCAATGCGCAACTCACTTTGTTGAAACCGTTTTGGCACCCCGAATTGCGACTCAGCCATTTTGTACCCAATTAACCGAAACTTTTGAGTGCACTCGTGCAGACCTCTACCATAAGCTATAAAAATTCAGTGAAATACATCCTTGAAACCTTGACAGAAGAAATGATTTCAAAAAGCATAAATTTTTCTAAATGGCGATTGTGTAACAACTGGTTTGCTGCCTGTTCTAGTCCTTACTAGTCCACCCAAAGTCCACGAGACACTCATTTAGAATTTAAATCACTCGCATCCTTACGCTCTGCTCGAAGACCAACACAAAATAACAAAGTTTGACGATTTTGCGACCCCTTTTTCTGTCTGTCAAAAATGTGCTGTTTTAAGAGTCAGCCTTGGGCCGAACCCGGGGCATTGTATATAAATGTCAAATTTTAAAGAAGTTATCTTGGCGTTTTATTTATGAATCAAATCGAATCGTATTGATGGATCAGTAAGTGGCAAGTCCCCGATTACTTCTTCTTCAAGAAGGGGCTGACGATGGCCGGAGCAGCGTAGGTGGAAATGGGAGCATTGTAATTGCAGGCAGGTCCGGCGGCGTAGGTGTTCACGGAAGCTGGGAAAACCGCGACGCTGTAGCAGCATAAGTGGCAGTGGCCGGAGCTGCGGCGGCCTGCCTGGGCGGCGGCAATGCAGAGGACCAAGCAGAGGAGGAACTTCATGTCAATTTGGTTGGCTTGGCCTTGTTGGCTTGTCAGCAACTGATGATGCTGTTGGCCACTTTTGTCAGCCGTTTTATAGGTCAATTGTCGTCGTATGGGTTAAAACGGGGTTCCGGCTTGGTCAGCTCCAAAAACCTAAATTAAACGTGATTTTTGAAGGGTAACGATCAATGAACGCGGATGCCTAGCGGCGTATTAATTGGTCTTTGTCTTCATTTTGATTCTCTTTAATGGGATCTAGCTCTCAGCTAAAATAATTATTATGAAATTACGATATAAGGTTGGATACCATAGAAAAGCACCACCTATGGGCAGCGGGGAAGAGCACCGCCACCTAGGAGTCGGTGGCGGAGTCTCTTCTGAAATATAATATTTTCCGCATAACATATACAGCACCACCTATGGGCCTTTCACTTTCAAAAGTCTGGCAACGCTTATTGGTCAAAACTCTTAGGCCTGGCAACGCTAGTGGTGCACATAACATTCTACACAGTCATTCTGGACGCGTCTAGAACATATTTTACATTTTACGATTAAGCGCGGAAATAAAAATTTTATACCCTTTAGGGTATTATAATTTTAGTCAGAAGTTTGCAACGCAGTGAAGGAGACATCTCCGACCCTATAAAGTATATATATTCTTGATCAGCATCAACAGCCGAGTCGATCTAGCCATGTCCGTCTGTCCGTCTGTCCGTTTCTACGCAAACTAGTCCCTCAATTTTGAAACTAACTGGATGAAACTTTGTAGTTAGTCTTCTATATGCTCTCACTGCTATATATGTCGGAACGAGACGACTATATCATATAGCTGCCATAGGAACGATCGGTAAATTTTAATGACAAAAATTATAACTTCGCCAATTTTTACAATATTTGAATAAAATTTGAGATATGGCCATTATTATTCTTGTATTATTCTTGAATTTCGGTTTTAATTTGATCAAAATCGGGCGACTATATCATATAGCTGTCATAGGACCGATCAGAAAAATTTAAGGAAAAAAATCTAACTAAGCCAATTTTTCACATATTTTCATAAAATTTGAGACATAGACATTTTGTATTATTCCAGAATTTCGGTTTTAATTTTATTCAAATCGGACCACTATATCATATAGCAGCCATAGGAATATGCTAAAAGTTTTTTTTTAGGATTTTCGTGTGTGGCATCCTGGTATACAGTTGCAAGTGAATCTATAAAGTTGGTATGCAAAATATTCAGCATTCATTGAGCTTTTAACTTCCAAAAAAATTTTAGAGAAAATATTTGTTTGTTGCTGTCGCGGTGCGATTTTTAAAAAAGTAACAAATGGGGAGAAATGAAACACATTGAGTGGGGAGATGTGAAGCACGGCAAGTCTCACAATTGTTGAATACAAATCTGATATATAGTAGTAGATTCTTGATTGCTCCAAACATTCAAAACAAACAAACGTGCATAGTTTTTATATACCCTTGCAGGGTATTATAATTTTAGTCAGAAGTTTGCAACGCAGTGAAGGAGTCGTTTCCGACCCTATAAAGTATATATATTCTTGATCAGCATCAACAGCCGAGTCGATGTAGCCATGTCCGTCTGTCCGTCTGTCCGTCGGTCCGTCTGTCCGTCTGTCCGTTTCTACGCAAACTAGTCCCTCAGTTTTAAAGCTATCTGGATGAAACTTTGCAGATATGCTCCTATATGCTCTCACTTCTATATATGTCGGAACGAGCCGGATCGGCCGACTATATCATATAGCTATATAGGAAAGATCGGTAAATTTTAATGAAAAAAATTATAACTTAGCCAATTTTTACTATATTTGAATAAAATTTGAGATATGGCCATTTTGTATTATTCTTGAATTTCGGTTTTAATTTGATCAAAATCGGACAACTATATCATATAGCTGTCATAGGACCGATCAGAA